>CM074491.1:31660262-31857043 GCA_037389245.1 Oryzias sinensis | reverse complement strand
GGGTGTGTGTGTGTGTGTGTGAGAGTGTGTGTGTGTGTGTGTGTGTGTGAGAGAGTGTGTGAGTGAGCTGGGGCAGTGTGTATGGGGATGTTTTCTGTATGTTGAATGAATTTACTCTGGATACCCATTCATTTCCTATGACGGTCACTTTTGACCGGGAACACCACAGGTGTAACAAGGTTGATTAAAACACTCAAAATTGAATGAAATAGGTGATCATCACTTTTATATGTTCAAGTACACAGTGTGAAGGATATCATAAGGTCTTGAGGTAATCAGATGTAAAACATAATATTTATGAGTATTATAAGTTGTAAAACGGTCAGATTTGACCCGAACACGACAGGAGGGTTAAAAACCAAGTCCAGATGTCAACGTTTAAACCTTCTACTATGAAGGTAGCTTTATCATATATTATCTTTATCTCTTTATAAATTTTTACTTGTCGTGTCCTACAGCTGAGCAAGCAGATCAGAGCTGAAGGCCTCCTGTGTTGGACAGATTTTACTGTTACTAAAGGGGTTCATGGATCTTCAATTCAATTGAATTTTATTTATAAACTTAGTGTATATTTGTAGAAACCCCTTTTGCATTTTATGCTAAGCTTTACAGTTCACCTGGTTCATATTTTCTGCAAGTCCACCGTCTCAATTGCTCTGTGGTTTTCAGGTCTCTCTGGTCAGGTCATCCGTTTTGGTTTTTCCGTTCCTTATTTAAGCTAAAGCCCGATCTCCTGCATTCTGGCTCCATCCCTTACACAACTGCAACACAATACACATTATCTTGTGCAGAGACAATTGCTCAATACAAACATTTTACTCTAAAGCTGAGAAAAAGATTAAATGAGCTACCTGTCCTAAAATCTTTTGTTGTATTTCTGCAGCCTTGTGCTGCAAAGACATGGTCGCCATGGTCACCAGATTTGTTTCATTCAGACAGAACATCTGTTTCCCTCACCCTCGTTTGTTTTGCAAATGAATTTATTCTCAGACGTCTTCTTTTGTTAAATTCTTGATCTGAATGTTTCATTCTTGGACTCTTGCTTTTTTTTTGCAGAGCTCATTTACAGCTTCAGTCACAAATATACTTATCGAAGTGCAACACATTTGTTTCAGTCTTTCTGTTAATGGCATTACTTAAATGCTTTTTTTTTGACAATTACAAATAAAAAAAACTACATTTCCGTTCTAACAATTAAAGCTGGCCAGGATTGAAACTGGAATATTTTAAAAGCACATAAAATCCTTTAATGCTGCACCTCTCTACCAAGTCATTTTGGGTAAAGCTGTGAGAAATCTCACACAATTACAGCCTTTCCCGGCCCATCAGAGGGCCATCTGTGTGTTTAATAATGAATACTCAATCAATTCAAAGGGTAGAAGCCTGCCCAGTGCTGCCTGCTTGTTTTTCTTTTTTTTTTTAAGGGGGGGTGGTGGTGGTGGTGGTGGTGGGGGGGGCTGACATGAGGAAAATTTTCTTCTTTTCTTTGTGCTGCAACAAAGAGGTTCTGCCCATGCAGAAAGAACAGCACAGGTTTGACACGAGTTCTTCTGCTCTGCTGTTCAGTCTGGATTCTGGTGCTGGGCACTTTGCTTCATCGGTGTCGGGGGCAACTGCCCTATCACTGATCCTCACACACATCCTGGCTTCATTGTGCTACCAAGCCTTGAAATGAACTTATATGTTTATTGTGACGGTCAGATTCAGGAAAAGTGCTACTGAGGTGCAGTATTTGGCAAATGTCCTCACAGTAACACAACGATGTCTGTGCTGCCCTGTGCTCATGCCTAAATCTGTTCATGACTCGCCTACGAACTCAAACAAAGCTCAGACAGCGGCACTACCCACAAGGCCTTGTTCTGGTGAGCCGTATGCACTTGTATTTTGCTAATGAGCACATCTAGAGGGACATTTCTAATGGAGGCAGAAATGCAAAAGCGCACACAACGGTCTGAGAACGCAACATGCCAACTACACAAGACTGACATTCTCCTCACACAACTGCAGAGCGTCTCCTGAGGAGGACTGCTGCCAGGCATGAAGATGGAGAGCAGGAGCAGCGAGAGGAAGAGCAGAGCAAGAGGTGGTGGAGAGTCGTGTGTGTGGGGGAGGAGATCTGGGAGGAAGGGAAATTATTTTTTTTTCTCTGATTCTTTTCCAGTTTTTCTTTTCCTCTCCACATGCTGTTTCGTCCTTGTTGCTCGTGCCGCCACTCCTCGCTCCGCTTTGATAGGTTTCAGCGCACTCCACCCTATTGACTGCAGTCTTGGCAAACACGAGGACAAATCAATTAGGCGTTGACTGATAAAGTGTTTGAGCTCTCCCCAACACACATGCATGGACACACACACACGTACACACACACACACACACATAAACACCAACGCTACTTGGCTAGTTCTTGAAAGAGAATAAGAGCTATTAAAAACTAACTGTAGCACATGATGTGACAGTAATGGCCATAATGGATTGTCGTCAAGGTTCAGACGCCACATAATGTTGTTTATCAAGATGATTGTTGTTGTTTATTCACATTTATTTATCCACACCCCTGCATCGGTTTGACAACCCTTCACCACCTAAGCCACAAGCTTAAACACAAACAGACGTCTGCGATATTGAAAGGTGGCCATCTGTCCAATCAGGTAATCGAGTCAATAAGGAGAACTAGTTAAGGGGCAAGGCCTGATCTGGGAGACATTAGCATGTGAATTAGTTGTTGAATCAGTGCCAAAGCCAGCAGCAACTGCTGCCAACCAGATGACAGCCTTTCTCTAATCGATGGCTTGATATCTATATGGGAACGTAGGGGGGGGATCATGAGCCATGTAGCTTCATTTTGATTCAATTTCACACTGAATTTTGCAGCTTGTGTCAGTTTTTTTAAATAAATCCAGAGTGAGGGAAAAAAATGACACGAAGAGAATATTAGTTGGAAATTAAAATGTGTTTACACAAATGATGTAAAAAACCCTCAGTGTTTAGTTACAACTCAGTTTCTGCAGTCTGGGTTTGTAAGGATTCAGTGGTTTGGTTTTGTTCTTGTTTTTGGTTTTCTTTTTGTCAGTCGCTCCAGTTTCAGATTCATGATCCACAGCTGTCTTCAGTTCAGTTAATTACCCTCAGCCTATTTAGCTGTCTTGGTTTCTGGTCATCCTCATCAGGTCATCTGCTCTGCTATATCGGCTTTTTTTGGTAGTTTTGTCATGTCATGTTTAGGTTTGGTCATTAAATAATTTGTTTTCTGTCACCAAGCCTGGTCTCCTGCATTTTGGGTCCTCCACCAGCAGTTCCTGACAAGATTTGTATTTGGTTTTATTTAAAGTCCCACCCTGACCATCTTTTGATCTACAAAGTGTTCCCACTAGTCTTTTAATAATGATTATTATTTTAGCCTGAATTAAAAAACCTGTGTAGCTTTCTAGGGCATAGTTTCTGCAGAGCGACAGTAATTCATTAGAAAATTTCCCAACTTCCCATTAGCATCCGAAGGGCTCGGGATAGAGTATTTTTTAACGTCACAAACTTTCTTATCAAATGGAATTTTGTTTTGCTCCTGATTCAGTGATTTGAATACAGAAATACAATTTTAAGCTTTTTTACATATGTCCTCCATCAACAGAAAAATGCTATACAAACATGTTAAAAACACCGAAAACACAATTTGTATTAGAGTGGGTCTTTGGAGAAACATTTTCAAATTGTCACCCTTACCCTCAAGTAACAAGTTTATACTTTGATGTCTTTCTAATTTGAGTTTTATAATTTTTTTTTTCAGATTTAAATTAAAATGTGTTGCTGATCAACTAAAAAACAGAAAATTAGAGGAAACAAATTCCAATCAGGGATTCCTCCCTTCTTCAAATCAAATAATCCGTTTTTCTGTTCTAACTTAAATCTTTACATTTAAGTTAACATAGAAAGTTAACCGGAGACATAAGATAAGGTATAGTTTAGTGTCTGGCATGTTTGGATTGAATATTGCAAACACATAACCAGGACACACACACACACATCTGCAAAAAGGCAAAGAGATCCACAGTAGAGTTCTTTTTTATATTTTTACAATTGATAACATATTTTTTTAGTTTTTATTGAAATCTGTTTGGACAATCATTGAGGTTATACATGAATTATTGGACTTACCTCCACATTTAAAAACAAAACCAGGTGTGCAAAATTTGAGTTTTAAAGCTAAAGATACTAAAGATTGTGACTATGAGTTTACAGTTGATATTTTTTACATTACGTGAAGTTTGATCCTAACTGTTAGAACTGTAAATCTGATCGGGACATCACAGAAAATGTTTTTTTTTCTGTAAAAAATAGTTTATGGATGAAAGCAACTGTAATATTTCCATCAAACATCTGTACACCGTGCAGAAAAGTGTTTGACCACATGATGATAAATGATGTATTGCGATTATTAATCTGCTTTTTGCTACCTAATATCAAATGTGTTCTTTTTAGTATTCTAGACATGTGTTGCTGCATTTTCCAGTCAGATACGTTTTATTTTGTGTGAGTTTAGTAGTATTTTTTTTTCTGATTTCATCAAATCGCATAAATAATCAAATTCATCACATGAGTAAATTTTCAATAACAAAGCCAGATTTCATTTTTTTCCCCACAGGATGACCGGTTCCTCAGCGGTACCTGAGTCTGGTTTCATTATTCTTGGGGTGGATGTGGATGTGGGGGAAGTGGCTGCTGGGTCTGCATAGCGGGGGGGTCGCCGTCGTTCAGTAATTCAACAGCATATTTCAGGATGCCACACACCGTACCAGTGGATGTCAAATCACACATTGGTTCTTCATAATTGTTTTGATGAATCATTTCACTGTTTCTGTTTTCTTGCTCTCGGCACCCCCTCCCCCCATGTCACCCTCTTGCCCCAAAGCCCTCCCCTTCTTCTCTGACATGATCAAAAGATGTCCAACAGTGACCCCTGTGGTACTCCTAAATGAAACATCTAACGCTGCATGCTGTAAGGTGAATACATTCTTACCCACATCCTCTGTCCAGATGTTACACCTTTTATTCATTTGTCATTACACCAAAATCTTTAGGTTCTCCATTTTCAAGTTTAGCTTTTACATAAACATAATCCATTTGTAAATTGTAAAATGAATGAAATAAGAAAAATAATCAGCTTCTGAGGTGATTCACAGATAATATAATTAAACTTGTTCTATCAGCTTTAGTGTGTTTTAAAGAAGTCTTTTGCTGCATCAACACAAAAAAGACTTGCTTGTATGTCAACTATAACTGGCTTGTTGCTGCTTTCTTTGCTGGTTGCTTTGACAGTCACTATGTTGCACAGAGATGGCTTCCTCTGCAGTTTCTCTCTGTTCCCCTGATCTGATGAGCAGTTAGGAAGCAGGCCGCGGTCCAAAGTGTTGACCTGCAGTCAAACATGAACACGCTTTAGTCACACAGCTCAACAGATGGAGGCTACGCGCTTACACACCGGATCTTATGCAAAATTATTCTAGAAACTTTTGTGGCAGAATCGTTAAAATAATTGAATGGGAATGAATATAATTAGCATTTTAGGGTGAAAATATCTCATAATGTTTCTACACAATGAAAAGCATTTTAAATTTCCTTCCTGGGTTTAGCATGGAGAAAGACAGAAGCAAAGATGTGAGTTGAAGTGTCAGAATAGACTCAATCCAGTACACAACAGTCTAAAATTACAGACAAAAAAATCTTGTTTTTTGCTCAATGTAGAAATATTAGCAGACTACAGTCAGTGCATAAAATGATCTGATTTTAATCTCTGCTCTCATCGCACGAGATGACGGACAAAAATCACAAAGAGCTCAAGGTTGACTACCTAACATTTTAAATGATCCAAATCAAAATGATTACAGCTGGTTATTAAATCAATATGAAACTGAAACATCACAGTGAAATAAAAGTTTTCCATTTCCAAATATAATATTAATAATGAAATTATTCACTGTCTTCATTTTTCATCTCAGGCACCAATGTGATTTCTGTTCAGGGAGGCAGTTTTTCCTCAGGCGGCAGCTGAAATAAAAATCCCATTTTCACTTAGTTTTTCCATTTAGAGAAAAGATTCATCTGTGGAAATCTGATTGGTCAGATTAGAATTCTAAACATCAGAAATTCAGTCTCTTAATGTTCTGTTTGTCTCCTTCATCAAAGTCCGAAAACGTCTCTGGTTTTGAGTGAAGCCTTTTAAAGACGCTGGAGGACAGAAACCACCAGCGGTGTTTGTTTTCCCATCAGCTGGTCCATCTCTGCCGGCACTGAAGATGCGTCTGAAGAAGGAGGACGACGGTTTTTGCTTTGGAAGCGGAAAGGAACGATCGAAAGACCACTGAAGTCCCTAAATTTGAGATGTTTGAGTCGGAGGGAGGCCGGAAAACTATGATTTTTGCTCTTCATGCAGGATGTTGCAGATTGGAAATGTAAATGTTTGCTGTTCTGATGCTGCAAAGCCATTGAATATTTTTGCTTTGTTTAATTAACATTTCAGGCGTAATATTGTTGAATGTTTGCACACAGAGCAGGCCTGGATCAACAATAGGCAGCAGCAGTTAGGTGGGTTTAAACAGTCAACAGGGAATTTGGATGGAAACCGTGCCAAAATGTGTCCACGCGTGACTTGAAAAGACAGTTTCCTCTCACAAACGCGCCACTTTGTTTCCTTTTTGAGGCAAAGGCGTGTAAATGAAGCCCTGTTAATTAAGCTGATTAGATGAACAGAAACCTGTTTGATTGGAGGCAGTTGGAGCCCTTCCGCTCTGATGCAGCAGCGGTATTTAACGCCATATTGCCCTTCTGATGGCTGCACCTCAGGGTCATGTTCTGTGACATGGTTGTTGTCCCGGTGCCACCCTCACATGCACACGCCCCTGCGCACACACACAGATCCTTTAAGGGCTTGGCAGACCCCTGGTTCCCCCTCGCTAATCACCGTGTCCCGCGGTGGAGGGGGTGGCGTCCTGCCGAACAGCTTGGTGTTTGTCTGAGATCTCATTTCAGTAATTCATCGTCCGTCTCTTGGGAGCCTGGCTGGCATGGGTGATGCCAAGTCCTCCCTCCTCCCCCCACCCCCCCTCGCTTTAACCCCACTCTTCCTCTCGTGGCAGCTTTTGTCCTTTTCCTCTTTTTCACTCCCACTGTTGTGGTTCGTTGTCATGAAAGAGGCTGTGGCTGAAGCCTAGCTGGAGGGCGTACACACATTCACTGTCCTGAGCTGCTCTGATTGCTGCTTCAGGCTGGAATCTGACAGTCTGTTTGTCTTCCCCCTCCCCCCCAAGTGACTTAAAATGAGCCAAAGGAGGGGGCTAAATTAAAATAAAGAAGAATTAATTGGTTTTTGTTGCTTTTTTCTTTTTGTGCCCAAAAAAATGTACCAACAAAAAGTTGCACACAATTATTCCAAACGATTTAATAAATCATCTCTCAATAAAAGCTGGTTTGAATACAGAATATACTAATAGAAAAAAGAAAAGTGTTCATCTGCAGTTTATCTGAATTCCCCACAAAGGAAACATAGGGATTCAGATCCAGTATTGGCCTCCTGCGTAAAACATGGCAGGTTAAATATGTGGGACGCTCTGAGCAGTTTCACAGTACAGAGCTGTCTGAGAGGTGCAGATGAACTGCTGCATCTCCCATTTTGTTTATGAGTAAACGGCTGTTGGCGGCAGGCATTTTAAGCTAATAGCTGCTTTAAATAGCTGCAATTAGCAAGAAGCATGAGATATTTAATCACTCTAGACCAATTAGTCTGTAATCAAGTAGTGTCCAAGAGCGAGCACGTTTTTGTCCTCCACTGTTCCTCTGCAAGCAGTCGCCATATATTTCTGTGTGCGGCAGGAAGAGCAGTGATTAACACGCAGGGATATGGGCCCCCGCGGAACTCTGTAATGTGGAGTTAAATCAGAAGGAGAACGAGGCGAGACACCATAGCTAAACCTGTTATTGCAGCTTAACATATGCAGAAGGTTAATTCAAGGCAGAGACGGTGGCGAGCGTCCTCACTTCACGCGTTTGTGTCACACTGAGTCGCTCTAAATTGTGGATCCTCCTCCTTCCACGAGGAAAACAACATGTCCCTTGTTTTTTGGTTGCAGTCATTAGAGGTGAGCTCTGGTGGAAAAGGGATACTGAAACAGAATTATGTGACACATCACATGGTCCTGGAGAAAACTGACTGATGCACCTTCAGAAAATGCACATCTGTGCAAACATTTGGCTTCAGTTTCATCTCAGTCGTCTCCCTGGATCTGATGCCAGCGATAACATGCTGAAAGAGGCATTTACGCAGGACCGCTCATGGGGCCGGCATGCCTACTGTATCGATTGAGAGTGGAAAACAGGCAGAGCAATGCAGTTTGGCCTCCTTATCAAACTGGATGTGATGCTTTCCCACGATCTGGACCTGAGTGCACACTTGGAGAGGAAGGCTGCAGCTAAATGAACTCCGAACTTTTCGACTCAGTCTGTTGGAAAATAACAGCAGAATCCACATGAATCTCTGTCCTGCTGCTCCACTTCTGTCACACACTCAACAGGGATTATTTGCAAAACGCTGCACTGATTATGGCAGAGACACACAGGATGTGTAAGCTAAGAACAAGAAAGTAACTGTGTGTTGACGTCTGAATGCAGCAAAGTATATCAGGAGTGCAAACAAAATCAGATGTCCGGGAACAGCAACAGTTTACAGAAACGAAAAAAGACTTGTTATTGTTGTTGCAGCACAGGTCGGCAGTCATGTTTCTGCTCTATCACAAAAGGAGATCGTGTTTCCAACGAGAGCACTCACGTTATAGAATTGGTTTATTGCTCTGTTTCCATCGACATTTCTCCCATTCTTAAATTGTCTTTCAGTAAAATAGTGATGACATTTACCACATAACCCTTGTGCTATCTTAGATGACCCCACCCTTGCATTGGCGTGTTCTCCCTACCATGACAAAGGTGGATAAAGGTGGAAAGATTTCATGTAATCCATGGACACCAGTGAAGATCACAAATCATTGAAGAAAAAAGGTTCAGCACATTGTCTAGTGGGTCTAGATGACCCAACTCCCAATGGTATAGTGCCTAGGATAGCAGAAGGCTTACAAACCGAGCTCGAACCACAAACAACCATGCAGCGTATAGGACTGCCTGTTAAATGCACTGCCTCCCTTTGTATCTATAGAAATGAGCGGGAGATCCAGGGATGATGATGAGGAGTCGGGCTCCACTGTCTTTAAAGGCCCACTTCGATGAAAATGACGTTTTTCTTATTTTTAACATATTCTTTTGGGATTTTTCTCAGGATAGAGGACACGGATAAAGAAAATTAGGATTAAAACCACATTTCTGAGAATTTCTTTATTCAAATCCTTGTGAATTAAGGCAGATGAAAAAAATGCTGTTGGAAAAAGAGTCCATTTGTGACGTAGAAAATACACTGGGCAGGCCACAAGACTCCCGCTCCGCTCATTCGGATGCATTGACACTTTTAGAAGAACCGATTCATGTAGGTTTTTGTTTTCCTCGTCCGAGCTGGAACCTGGATCTAAACTGTCCGGCTGGATAGCTCCCATATTGGTCGCCATTTTTGTTGCACCATGTTAGCTTGGGGTTGTGGGGGGCTTGAAGCTGGCAGGTGAGAGTGTAAACAGAGAGTAATGTAGAGGGGAAAGGGGAGTGGGCTTGCATTGTGGCAACAGTCCCGCCCACAACTCAAAGGTGAATTTTTAATGAGTTACTGCCGCTCTGCAGGAACTACACAGGTTTTTTTATTTTTATTTTGGCTAAAAACAACATTAAATCATCATTAAAAGACCACTGGGAACACTTTCAAAGTCCATCAAAAGATGATCGGAGTGGGACTTTAAGCGCATCAGGAAAGTCTGACTGTCTACCTGACCACCTGCGCTTTAACACACTTTTGTTTTGGTGGCTCACACACACTCACTTTTCACATCATGAGGACGGTTCCTGTCAAGGGCATCAAGGCCAGCCAGCGTCTCTCACTGTGGACCATAAACACACACTCTGATGGCTGCAGCAGATAGGGGAGGGCATGCCTTTCAAAGGTGCATGCAGCCCCCACAGGCCGTTTCAGTCATCAGCCCGTCAGTGTTAAACTCCTGCTTTGACCTGCATTCAGCAGGTTGATTTGGAAACAACTAAACGAAGGTCAGGAAGGGGCTGAAGCTTTTTGATTTCAGGAGCAACCATGGTAAAGTCATTCGAGACAGAAAAGTGTTTGCTTTATAAATGCATTGTTGCTTGCAAGATTATTTTGTAGGAAAGTTAGTAAAGACCAAACCGTTGAACCTTTTTGAGTGTTTCTGCGTTCTTCCTCTTCATGCACAAGCTGAGGCTTTCATAATAATGTAGATATGGATTTCAGATCTTATCCACACAAACGCAAAACTTTCAGTTCACAGACAATGACTGCACTGATTCTTGCATCACAAATGAACAGTTTTTTCTCATCCTACTTGTGCCAAGCCTGTGTGATTTGTGTGTCTCTGTGTATTCTGTGTGTGATGGATTTAAGAAAAGCTCAAAAACAAAAAGGCTTGATCTGTGGATCCTGCAAAGCAGGTTTGATGGCTCGATGGTGCAGAACCCCTGCTGTATGTAACAGTGAAAACTTTGTCCTCCTTCACGGTCACATAATTTTCAGTGAATGGACTGAACGGTGTGAAACCGCACCTGCCTTATCATCGTCATCCCCTAACCTCACGGCAATAAACCAGGTGTTCCACTCCAACAAAACGTGAGACGACACAATTCTTCCTGGAAACTTTAATAGTTTTGACAATTCCTCACAAGCCAGTGAAGATCAAGTTCAACAGTGCAGCTGACAGAAATGTACAAGTCCCCTCCCACACTGGCAGGAGGGTGGTGAGGTAAATTCTGTGTTCCATGTCATAAAAAAAGTGATGTTTTTTTTTTTTTTAGAATAAGAATGGCTGCTGATGTTCCCACAAAGAAATCATCAACTTAAAGAGATTTCCTGTCCACAAGGGTCAGGTAACGTTCACCTCTTTCATCAGTTCATAACCAAAGCTTAATGATTTCCTGGGTCAACCATTAACTTCTCAGGGAGAAGCTCGGTCTGCAAATACACAAGATACAATGTGTTTCAGTGATTATTTGAAATTAGTTAATGCTGTCAGACTTTTTTCTACATTACCTTTTAACATGAGTGCAACAAAAAATCAGATCAAGTCACTTTTATTTATATCCATTCCTCCTAGAATATCAAATATCACAGCGACCCGCCCCTCCCTGCGGGCGGGTCAAAGTCAAACTCCTCACAGTTCATAGATATGAAACAATCCAAGAGAAAACGGAGGAGGCGAAGAAAGTTCCGATGTGGGTTCCAGCAGATTTTTACACGCAGAGAGCTGCTTCAGTGCACATTCAATGCAATCCACCTGACATGCTACATTTTTACCTAGATCAAAACACTGAAAAGAGCTATCAACATGTGAGGACATTATTGTGAAAACACAATATTTACAAAAACAAAGAGAAGGTTTTAATAAAAAATATCTTATAATTACAATAGTTTATTTAAGCATATAGGTTTTTCTTTAATGTACTTTTATAGAACATTTGTGACTCTCTATTTACAATCCTAATTCTTTTCAATCGGAATTGTTCTTCTTTACAATATCAAACAATTGAAGATTCCAGGGAAGACTTCCCTGTTTAACACAAGTCATCTATTTGAAACAATAGATGATCAAATCACACAGAATGTTAAGTAAAGCTTTAAACTGGAGTCTATTTAATTTTTTCTTAAGCACATTTCACAAACAGTTTCCATAAAGCTTTTGGCAGATGGGTTTCAAAAAAAAAATCTCAGCATGGAGATAATTTTAGGTTTTAGGAGAGAAATGTGGCAAAAAGCAAAGTGAGAGGGAGGTGTTTAAGCACGGAGTCCTTCTTGACTGTACCAAAAAGGGGAAACATTTCTGATGTGAATGGTGGATTTATTTGGGTTTAATTCCTCCCAGTGGTTTCGCAATCCCCTTGTGATTGTGCCTCCAGTTGGGTGTGAGTCCCTGGCGAAGCATTGCTGGCTTTGGAGCGGCTCTGTGCAGCCTGCACACCTGCGGAGGGGATGAATAGAGGCGGGGGGGTGAGCTGCTGAGCTCCAGACTGACTGGCGCCACCGACAAAACAGAGGCCATGCTTGATCAACAACCCAAAACAAACCAGGTCAAACAACAACCACAGAGCTGCTCGGGCTGTTGGAGAAAGCTGGCGAGGGCAACCCAAGCTCTCACCGAGGCGGGGAGAGTCTCGCCGCCACTTGCACATGTTTTCACGTCAAGGTGTGCCGGGACTCTGTCACACGGTAAAGCTGGCTCCAAACGCAGCCATGTGGCATGAATGAAATGGCGGAAAGGAAAGAGGAAAGGAGGAGTGTGGAGAGGGCAAGCTGAGGTTTTAACCCACTCCTCCTCTCACATTACTGCACAAGTGACAGTTATTGCACAAAGCGCAGCTGCCTTTGTGGGGGGGGGTTCAGTTTTTGGTTCCTCTATCACTATTTCACCTGACATCTCCAGGCCTCAATGAAGCACTCTGGAGGTTGTGGGATTACATGGCAGACGGCCTGCAGCATTTAAACTGACAGGATTCTTCAACTTTTATGTGGATTTTTATTTTTGGTCCATTTGATTAAAAACTTGGAATGATTTTAAAAAGATTTAAATAATTGTTTTACTTACCAGTGCAGTCCCCACATCTCAACGGCATAAAACTGAGTCTTCTGGTTTTTTGACTACTGATGTCCTCTAAAAAGAAGCAGAAAAATGTGAAATAGTACAACTCTGCGGCGTGAGGATAACATGGAAGAGCAGACCACAAAAAGCAAATGACACCCAGCAGCACTGCATGCAGTTCCCGCAATAAATTCTCGTTTAGCCTATTGAATGACAAATTGCCCTCATTGTGCGCAGTGGAGTGCACTGCGGGCTGAGGTACTTCACCAATCCCGAGGTGAGGTGGGCCTCTGACACATTATCATGCAAATTATAAACCCGCAATCAAGTGTGGAATCTAAACCCACGGCAAACGCGCGTTTTACGCATGAACCGGCTTCGACACATAATATGTGTTGCTTTTCAAATATGTTCTCCTTTCAGTTCCAAAGGGCCCACAACGACACATAACGGGCATGACGCGCAGTCCGAGCGTGGCGCCCGGACAGCCGTCTGTCATGGAGATAAGCGGGCTCCGCCGGTACAAAGGTTTCCGCCGCGGGGTATAGCTTACCTGGTGGTCGACATTGAGCACCGTCAGCGGGGTCCTGTTGGGATTGGAGGCTGCAGGAGGGCATGTTCCGAGCCGCTGTTGTTTATGAAGAGCAGGGTGCGTCTCCAGGGCCAGCTGCAGGTCCAGGATGTAGTCTATGACATGCTGGAGGATTTCCACTTTGCTGACTTTCTTATCCTGCGGGATGGTGGGCACCAGGCGCTTCAGTCGGCTGTAGCAGTCATTCATGTCGTACTGCAGGCAGAACAGGTCCTCCTCCTCCATCCTGCACCGGGCGATGTTCAGGCTCTGCTTCGACAGATAGTGCAGCGAGAGCTGGCTGCTGCTGGAGGAGGGGTCCTGGGGGCGGACTGGAGAAACAGCCTTCATCTTAGATCACCAACAGCTCACGGAGACGCGAGAGAAGACAAAAGCGAATGTAAATACGGCCAACAGGGACTGTTGAGTCTGCGCTGCGGCGATGGAAGCAACAAAGACGCCGCGAATCGACGAGAAAAAAGGCAAAAGTGGGGATTCTGGCGCGTCAACACATTCCGTGGAGCTGCGCTCTTCCTCCTCCTTCAGCAGGCTCGGTGTGAACAGAATGAATTGATTTCATAGATTTATAGGGGAGAGGGGAGGCGCCAATCCAGGCGGATGACAGATCAGAGAGAAACGCTGGTCAATCACCGCCAACCCGCTGCGCACCGACACGACAAACGGAAGGCGTGTCTCCCTCCGCGCGCTGCGGTTCCAGACCCGCTTGAGTGTCTGGCCCTGCGCAAGAGAGGCTCATCCTGTTGGGCAGCAGAAACACGGAGCGAAACAAGCACTTTAATGCAGTCCAAATCGCCGAACAAAGGGAGGGAATTGCAGATACCCCATCTGTCGGGTAGAATTTGAAAATAAGACATTTGTTTTAAGGGCGTGCGCCTAAAATTGGTCTTAACTCTACTTGATTTTTTCACTATCAAGCAAAGAAACTCCGGTTTACAAAAAGGCCGCAGTGTCTAGTTTTTGATGCGTAATTACGCATGACCTCTGGTACTGTAGTCGTCCTGCGCAAATCCTCCCATTTCCCACGTAGGATAGAAAACGAGATTTAAAAAAATCTACATCATTCATTTGTAAATTAAATAAAAAAATAAGAAGTTTTGAAATAAAATCCGAACTGTATAATTCCAGAATTTTCTTTTGTATTGTTCCTTATAATTGACTTGTTTAAATCAAAGACATTAACTGATTTCAAACAAATGAAAGCAACAGATGTAACACAAGCTTTAAACAGAGTCAGAAGCAGGTCTACAGGACTGACATTTTTGAAGTTTCCCTTTGTTGCATTAAGTTAAATGTTAGAACAGTAACTTTTTTCCACAGTTGTGGGTTTTTGTGCCTAACATTCCTCTGCACTCCACAACCTCCCTCCCTCCTGCTGCCCGCCACGCACACTGGTTTTATTCATTTGTGTCTTTCTTTCTGGAGGACATTCATGCCATCTAAATGTAACCAAACAGCTCCACAAACTTTTTTCATCTGTTGTCAAAGAGTCAGCTCTAAAACAGGAGGGGTAATGATCCATTTCACACAGAAAATGTAAAATTATTTAGTATACATTAGTATACATATTGTTTTTTAAATATTATTTCAAAGTCACGTTTTATGCCACGTGCATTGTTTTATGTTCAAAGTTTCTGTTATTTCATTAAACATCAACATTTTTTCGCCACAATCTCAAATACTTTATTTTCCTTTTTTTGTTAGACAAAAAAACTTTCCATTTTCTAAAATGGTTAAAGGAGAAAGACAAGCACAGTACAACAGTTGTTGGGGTACACAGGAAGGTCAATATGAGGTCTCAGTGGACATATAGAATCAAAAACAATGCCCCAGTTTGAGCTGAACTTCAAACCTAAATATAAACAAGTAGGATGAAGTATAAAAACTTAAAGACAGCAGCCCTTCTTTATTGGTGTAGAAGTGGTCTCATTTCCTCTGCATTTATTATGGTCACATATTTGGACCATAACATAAAAGGGGTCTCAGTTCAGGTTTTTACACAAACCCTGTGCTACACTTCCTGTCACTTGAGGGGGGGGGTTACAACTGTGTCTGTACAAAGTAAAGTTGATCAAAATCTGACTATAGTGGCTACAAAGAAACAAACTCAAAGCTAAATAATTGAAACAGAACCGATTTCTAAACATGTCAGAGATGAGACAGACAAAAGGTAGAAGAACTGTGGAGTTGGAGGGTTTTAACAGTCCAGTAAGTTACCAAGTACCCCTCCAGTCATGTTACGAGAACATCCCAAAAGGGTTCTAAAACCACACTGTTCACAAGGACCCACACATGATCCCCTCTGTTCCACCTGGGTGACCAAGCCTCCAACTCTGTCTCCTGAATTGTTCACATATTCAAGGTAGTGACAGTGTCAGCATCTTTCTGAGTTCTAAGTAGGTAGCTTAGGACTAGAAAGCAAAATGTCATATTTCATGATTAGCAGACTGCTGTCATTGTCTCCTTGTTTATATGTCACCCTCTATTCCCTCAGCAGAGGCATCATCATCCCAGTTTCATGGATGCAGAACTTTAGCTGATCATCAGGAAAGGGGACATCATGCAGATGGACTGTTGTCTTTTGTTGGTGTTTCTTCTCTGATGCTTCTCCATGTTTACTTCTAAAGCTCAGACTGCAGCTCCCCAAAGGTTTAAGGTGGTGCTGACTGGAGACTGAAGCTTGGTAACCACAGACTCATTAGTCCTTCATAGGTGAAGTACCTGTTAGGTAGATCTGTTGGGTAAAGTTTTTTTGTTGTGGCAACGCAACATGGAGACAGAAATCGAACTACAAAACCCGATTGTGTTAGCATGTCAGGTGGTGAAGCAAAAGGCGGCTGGAGGAAGTGTTGCTCAAGCTGTGTTTCAGCAGAGCTCTCTGGTGTTAGGTCAGACGTGCTGCATGAGGACACTCAGTGGAGACTGCATGATGACCACATCTGTGTAAGAAATTCCCCGGGATGTGGTTCCAGCTGCAGTGAGTTGTGACACACTTAAGTATACTTTCACAACCCATCATGACCCAGGACAGCACTGAGTCCACAGTATCTATATGCACACAGTGTTAGTTTGATTTCTTGAATCAAATCAAATCAAACCAATCTTTATTTATATAGCACTTTTACAACAACGCATGTCACTTAAAGTGCTGTGCATAAAATACAATAAAATTTAAAAACAAGATGACAAGACAAACAGTGCCAACAACCCCCCCCCTCCATACACATACACAGACACGCACACCATGATAAAAAAGTGATAAAATGATGGAATGTAGAGACCTGACTTCGTCCTGAAGTGGGGAAACGATATTTTGGGGACATGTCCGCATCAGTGACCCCCACCCAATTTCACGGAGTACACTACCACAGAACCCCCCAGATCCAATCAAAAGAGTCAGACCCGCTCAGTCCCAGTGCAGCGACCCCGTACACTGAGAAGGGTCATGTGGAGGATCCCTCAGAGGAAAACACAGGAGTTACAAATAAAATGTATAAAGAATAAACTTAAAATTAAAATATATTTAAAACATGAATAAGAAACAAATAATTACGTAAACCTTAATAGACATATAAAATGGTAAGTGTGACAAAAAATTTAAAATAAATAAATAAAATAAATACAAATAAATAAATACATGTATATACATACACATATAAAACTAGTAAAAAGAGAAAATAAATAATTAAAGTATCAAGTAAATTCCTAAAATTAAACTAAAAGCTAAATTAAAAAGGTAGGTCTTAAGCCTTCCTTTAAAAACAGGAACAGTCTCTGCGGCCCTTAAGTCAAAAGTGGTTTGGTTGGGGTTTTTGTTTGTTGTGTGAGGAAGGTTGTGTTGAACAAAAAGTTTAAACTGGAAATGTTAGAAGCATTCATCCATCATACTGTTTCTGGTTAAATTTATTCTGCTCTCTGTCATCTCAGTTGTCATTAGCTGCGTTTCCAACAATACTCATATGTGCAAAACTTTATCAAAATTCTAGAAATGTTGGAAAAACACAATTTCACAATTACACTGTTTCCATTTAATCATAATTATTCGTATAAAAACAAACCAACTGGAGCGATAAGTCATTCAAAAACATGGCGACGGATGTGAACAACGATTGACAGCAGATAGATTCAAATTTATGCCACGGCACTAGCGCTCATCATCATCTGGTAAATGCTAAATGGCGTATACTTATACAGCGCTTTTCTACCTACAAACCCCAAAGCTCTTTACAGTCACACACACATTCACACACACATTCACAAATCTGTCAAAGGAGACGTCAGCGTCTTCTTCAGGCCATGGAGCGGCAGGTTCCTTACCCTTGGGGGCGGCTACAGATGAAACCATTTGGGGAAATGGTGGTTTTACAGAGGAGCTGTGGATCCAACAATTCCACATGAGACGCTCAACTTTTGATGAGCTGTGTGATGCTGTGGGACCTCATGTGGCACCTGCTGATCAGCACTCAAAGGAGCCAGTTCCTACCAAGAAGTGGATAGCCATCTGTTTGTTGGTCACGTGACTCATTTAATTCTAAAAAAGGTGTTTCAATTGCATTTTTGCAAACTATGTACAATTTCAATATGCCTCAAAAACCTCCTCCTCCAAGGGCAAAACCTTGTTTTCTGAGTTAATCTTTTTACAAAATTGTTGTGTTTCCATGATGCAAATTTATTATCCCAAATCCAATTTTTGCGATTTCATAGTCAATGAAAGCACAGTCAATGTTTGTTCTAACCGGACCACCAGTTCAGCACATATGAAGACAAAATCTTTCAATGTAATGTTACAGACCACATAAAGTCCTTTTTTCTCCAAATCCATTGGCGTCTTTGTCTTTTCAGTTCCAATCATGGCTCATGATTTAAGTTTCTGTATGACAGCTGTTGTGTTTAAATGTTTCCCAGCTCAGGATGTTCAGCTCTTCAGAAACAACATTTGGTTGTTCGGGCTGGTTGCCTGGTTCGGATTTTTGTGAGAAATCAAATTTTCTTTGTTGTCCTTCAGCAGGTGACAGAACCAACAGTTCTGAGAGATAAAGAGACAGCGCAGACGAAACCCACTCAAAGGGGATTTGGCTTGCTTTTGTCGGTTTGGACGGAGACAATTTCTGACTTGGAATCAAAAACATTTTACAGGAAGTAAGTTGTGAACTCATTCTGAATTCGTTTAAGTACATGCATACCAGAACTTTATTGACATTTTAAGCTAGTGTTCATCATTGGTAGAGTGCTCATGTAAGGGTGTGGAAGCCTGAAGTATCCGAAAAGCGGTGGACGGTTGCTTCCGCAAAGTGAATTATTACAGTCATTCATTTCATTGTCACTTACAAAACAAATAAACGTTTAACCAGTTTTTAGTCATTTATTCTTGTTATTTTTTTTCTGGTTTGGATAACTTTTTTCTCTAAAAGCAGACTATTTGTTACGTCTCAGCTGGCACAGACCTTGAGTGCAGGGGCAAAGGAAATCGATTTATATGATGGTTACAATGGGTTAAATAAAACATCAGATCAGTGAGAAAGTTCACCTCTTACCGCTTGTTTTTGTCCAGATGATGAAGCAAAAGTTTGTTTTAAAGAAGCCAGTGCAGTGATATAGAACAAGCTATTTGATCGGAACTACTTTTTTAGGCGTGCATTATCACTCTAGTATATCTCTTTTTAATGCACACCCAGCAGCCAATCAGAATGGAGATTTCACCCGGACCATGGTATAACAGGTGTTTAGGAACTAATGGTGAGCTGAGCTGTTTTTCTCTGTAAGTCATGCTGAATGTGGTGAAGACGAGGGAAGCTGGGTTTTCCTTTTCCCACAGCTGTTGCTCTTTCTGCATCAGGTGTCCCAAATGGGGCTCATCTCCAGGTGACTCAGTTTGCACAACAGCGCTCTCTGTGCATTTGTACAGGTGCGTTGCATGTTCCCTGTGTATGTCCACACGCGCATGCAAACACACAAACCTCCAACAAAATGAGGGACAGCTACTAAGAACAAACCTATCAACTCAAACAAACTTTTTTTTTTTATAATAATGACTAATAAAGTGACCTAGAAAATAAACATTCACAGGTAGCAGTCATCTGCCTGTCCTATTTTCTGTGGTTGTGTTTGTAGCTATCATTTGGTCCTATGGTAACTGTATGCGAGAGCTGTGCTTAAGGAAACCATGATGCACCTTGTCGAAAAGCACAACTCAGTGATGTTCTATTCTCAGTCAGGGTTCTACAACCTCCCAGGTTCCCAGATCCTGTGGGCAATAAACACTGCAGACCTGCATTCTAGATTTCTATTATTTAGCTGTATGAGAGGCCGACCAACACGTATGAGCAGACATATGTTTGTGTGAGCGCTCTCTTTGTCTTCCTGTGTCCCAGTGACAGCAGGTGCAGCTTTGCTGTGTCTATTGTACAGCTGCGGTCCTGCTTGTTGTTTGCTCTGTGAGCTGAAAAAAAGCTACTGATTTCTTTCACGTTAGTCCATCTGTGTGCTAACTGCTAACAGCTTAGGATTTTTACTCACAGGAAGGAGATCCCATCTTTCCTGTTCCTTTGTGGATGATCTGGTGTCAAAACTTTAGTTGGAGAATGAAGCTAAAAGTTTCGGAGATGTTTTCAGGTGTTGGGAAGTGGTCGTGCAGACCCAAAAACCCCAAAACGGAGGAGGCCATGCTTGTGATGAGAACTTTAATAAACTAAAATATGGATGAAGACCAGACACTGAACTGCTGATGATCCGTTCAAATAAAGATAGCTGTGGGTGATTATCAAATGAAAGCAGGACAAATACAAAACATGACAAAAAAAACACAAACCTTGTTTATAACAAACTAAATGACGATTTATCGTATTTCGGGCAGATACTCGCGCAGTGTTTTACAGGTAAATACTCTAGGGCGGTTCAGTTAATTAACTCACCTGTTCAGCGTCCTATTTAAGCCAGGTGCGCAGTTCATTCTTTCTTACCTTCAGCGCTCATTCTTCGCCGGTCTCAGTGCCCGCGGGTCTCCGTCTCTTCGGCGTCTTGCTGTGTTCCCACCGTTCTTCGGATGGATGGTCCCCATTTTTTATGATGTGGGGTTTTCGTTTCGCCGCGTCTGCTCTGCTTTGCAGTGATCCGCGGGCGGCTGCCGGCGCGCAGCGCGTTCGTTTCGCCGCGGTCGCGTGCATCTGCAGGGGGTGTGCGTTCCGCGATGTTCGGGATGTTCGTGGCCCCCGATCAGGAGCAGTCCGGGTCTTCTCGTCTGCCGTGGTCAGCCGACTTTCTGCGGTGAGCGGCAATCAGTCCTTTCCCGTGTAGTTTTCTAAGGCTGCGTTTTTCTTCCTGTTTACTTCTGTGACGTCACGCCCCTAAGGACCCTGGGAATTGTAGTTATGTCTCCGGGTCTTTCATGATGCACTTCTGATTCCTTTTCTGCTGCGTAGTTCTGCGTCGTCCGGTTGTTTTTTTTTCAGGGGTTGTGGGGTCCTCTCTGTGGTTTTGAAGGCTGGCAGTCCTCGTTTAGACAGGTTTCTCATGCTGGCTGAATTTATCGTGGCTTTTAGCATTTGTTTTTCTGTTGCTGTTTTGTTCTTTGGGAGCTGAGTGTGAATCTTGACTGCTTTTTAAATTGATGCTGGCTTTATTATTATGGCGGTTCTTCTTCGTTGTTGTAGCTGCTGGCTAGTCAGAATGTGTATCAGTGTATCTTGGACCTGTCTCTGCTCTGTGGACATTTTCCCTATGATTGGTCTCTCTTTGCAGCGTCTATGGCTCATTTTATTCACTCGGCGATCCTCGTTCGTTGCCCCCGCATATTCTGCATCTGGTTCTGCTCCGCCTGTTTTTTCCTGCTCTGTGTACCCCGGTGGGTCATGCCCTGGCTTCAGGGACTTGCGTCGGCCGCACTGGTGAGTGTGTCAGTCTCGTCGCGGCCTTGTTTTCTCGGCTGGACAGTTAATTTGTTATTCTCTCTAGTTTGGTTGGAGGTTTGCGGGGGCTATGTGATGGATTCTTCCGGGGCATCGTTTTCAAAGCCGCCACTGAGGGTGGCACCTAGGAAGTGTTCAGGTTGACGTGTCTTGATCTGGACCTGCTAGCGCCTCGCAGTTAATCTTCTGGGCATCAGTGGCCTGGTTCCCCATGCGCCTTCAGGATTGGTATATCTTTTCGTCAGCTCCCCATGCTGTCTCCACGAAATTCCTCTGAACGCGATATAAGGCTGCGGGTGACTGTCACTGATGGTCTCATTGTTCTGCCTCTATGCCTCTCAGTGGCGTCTCTTGGTCTTCAGTTGGCGCTCGAAGTGTTTGTCGGTTTACCTTTCCGCTGTCATTCTTTCCCTCTTTATGCCTGGAGTGGTTTTGTGATACCTGTTGTGTCTTCAGGCTCCCTCCACTTGTTCTCTTGAGTCTGCGCCTTCTGGTTTGGGGGAAAAGGATTTAAGAAGAGTGGTTTGTGTTTGTCCGGCCGCCAGAATCTACGGCTCTGATGGTTCTTAAGGGGTCGTCCAGTTATTTCATCCTTGGAGATTATATTAAGGCTGTTTCAATATTGAATGATAGTATTGTGTCATCGGTTGACTTGGTTAATGTTTAAATAACACCTTGAGCAACTTCTACCCTGACCGTAGGAAATATATCACTTGCGCTCTCAAGCTTAGTTCAAGAGTTAAATCTTGTGTCCACAAGTCAGTCTTCTGTCTGCCTTTTCTAAGCAGATGGCACTCTGCTAGATGCATCCCCATTTAGAGGCTTGTTATACTCCGCCTCTAAATGCTTAAGGTTCAGTCTAGCAAATATAATATCAAAACCTATGATCCCTCATAGCTCTCAAGTTCTCTTTTGCAGTATCCAGTCTCCCTTGGCTAAATAAAAATTTGAGAACCATTAATATCATATACAAGGCATCAAATCCAGCCGAGCTGTAATCCTCTGCTACGTGGGATGTTGACCTTCCTCGTCTACAAATCTCCTTGGCTACTCTTCCCATCTACTACTCCTACTCCTCGATGGCCTCCTGAAGGTGCGTCCCTCTGAAACTGTCAAAGGTTACTTTTGTCATCATTGGAATATATAAAAAAATTGGTGTTAAGATTTCGTGCAGGTCATATATTTCACTATTATTTCACTTTTGGAATTTGTAATTATGGTGGTTTCTAGGGTGCGATAAATCCACAATGGGTCTTTACCTTAACTATCTACTAAATTCACTTTCTCAGATTTGTTTTTTAAAAGCACTGTTATTTAATTTATCTCAATCATTTTGAAACTGATCAGTTTCTGGGTTATTTATATATTCTTGTCAAGACTAATACTGCTTTGTTTTTATCTATGCATCGCATCCTGAGCCTGCGAACCCCTACGCCCCGATCAGCTTCTCCGTTTCCAGGAAATGATGTCACCCATGCATTCCTTGATCTGGTGCTGCAACGATGACTGCTCGACGTACCTATTGCTGCACTGAAAGTGACGGGGCGTTGGACCTCCTCTGCATTCCAATGACACTTCTGACTGAATTAATTAATCAATGTCAACCGCAGCATGAATGTAAATTCTTTGATTGTAGATGTTAAAAGAAGATTATAGCCAGGTGGAAGCCTAAAAAATTTAGGATGTTCTAAAGTGTATTATAGTATGCGATGGGGCTCAAAAACTTTTGGTTTCTAAGCTCAATTACGCCAATTAAGCTTCGGACATATGGCGTTGAGGTTGTTCTTGATACTTAGATGGAAATCTCGAATAAATGGATGTTCTGAGCTCGTATTATGGTATGCCAAATGGGGAAACATTATGGCAGTTAAGCTCGTTCGTAGTCCTGTCGTTGGATTAAGCTCGTTAAATAGTATACCAAATGAAATGACATTTATAGCTGTTAAGCTCGTTCTTAGTATTTGATGGAAGCTACGAATAATGGATGTACTTAAGCATGCTCAGCATTTTTGATTTTGATTTGAAATGGTTTATTTCAAGCAATCAAATAGAAGTAATACACACAAAAGCAATATAATCATCAGTTATACATTCATACAGTAATTAATCAAACTTAGGATAATTAGACATAATTAATAAAAATTGCTTGAAAGGGAGTGGAAGGAAGCGAACTTATATAATCCCACCCCGTTATACTATAACCATTTTATTACATGATTTATCAATATCCGGTTCCTAGGTTTTATCAGACAGAATTAAGAATCATAAGGTATCAATAAAGCACGTGCCAAAGATGAAATTACTTAAGTACTACGTCAAAAATAACTTTAGAAATCAACATGGCAAATGCAGCATCTGAAATATATGCAAATTATGTTACTTTTAAAAGTCATTCATATGCTTTAAAACATAATACTATACCAGTAAAATAGACACAACACTGTTTCAGGAGTTATCATAGCAAAATTTCATCAAGTATCAAAAGTTAAAAACATGTGCAAAGTTATGCTACATTAGGAAAGATTTTTGAATCATTTTATCAATTTTAGGAGCTAGTGAAGTAATATCATCAAAAGTCAATCAATTTAACAATTTTCAATAAGTGATTAATCATTTGTTTTACTTTTTTTTAAAATATTTTTTTGTGTTTTTTTTTTTTTTTTTTTTTATAATAAGGTAATGCTGTAAGGGAAAAAATAAAAAGGGTCCATAATCTGTCAATTGTCCAAGGTTGGTATTTCTTCTTTTACTGATAACAGTCAATCTTCTGGGTTTAAACAGAGTCAATAGTTCTCTTCCATGTTATGTCTGCAGACATTAGATTCAGGTCCATATCCTTCTTGCATGCTTTTGGAAGCTTGGATTGGATGTTAGGTAGTGTCTTCATACGGGTTGTTCTTGGCGGTTCAAATTATAGTTCCTTACAGCGTTTTGCGGATGTGGATTTATGTTCTTAAAAAAATTAGGTATGAGTGATTCTTATGTTGGCTCCCTACTTTGTTTTGTTTCGTTTCTTTTGTTTGGCTCTCTCTCTCTCTCTCTTTTGCAGATAGTATGTTCCCCTAGTGGTTCACGAACGGGAGCGGCCCAACGGTCAAAGGTGCCGGGTCACACATAGCAGTTCCACTAGATAGTGTGTCCCCTTCGAGGCGCTGTACTCGAACGGGGGCGGCCCAACGGTCAAAGGTGCAGGGTCACACATAGCAGTTCCACTAGATAGTGTGTCCCCTTCGAGGCGCTGTACTCGAATGGGGGCGGCCCAACGGTCAAAGGTGCCGGGTCACACATAGCAGATCCACCAGATAGTGTGTCCCCTTCGAGGCGCTGTACTCGAATGGGGGCGGCCCTACGGTCAAAGGTGCCGGGTCACACATAGCAGATCCATTAGATAGTGTGTCCCCTTCGTGGCACTGAACTCGAATGGAAGAAATAAAAAGAAGGGGGCGGCCCAACGGTCAAAGGTGCCGGGTCACACATAGCAGATCCATTAGATAGTATGTCCCCTTCGTAGCGCTGAACTCGGATAAAAGAAATGGAAAGAAGGGGGCGGCCCAAACGGTCAATGGTGCCGGGTCACACATAGCAGTCATACTGGGAAATGAAATGAAATGAAAATGATGAAATGAAATGCTGCCGAAAACACACCCCATTTTATTACACACTGATTTTACATTCACATTTTCTCTTCTTCTGGATGATTTTAGTGTTGGGGGTGTATCATACGGGTTGTTTGGCGGTTTAAATTATAGTTCTGCACAGCGTTTTGCGGAAGTGAGCTTACGTTCTAAGATCAGGTATAAGTAATTTTATGTTGGCTCCCCTTTTATTTCTTTCCCTCTCTCTTTCAGATAGTATGTTCCTCTAGTGGTCTCCACGAACGGGAGCGACCCTACGGTCAATGGTGCCGGGTCACACATAGCAGATCCACTAGATAGCATGTCCCCTTCGTGGCGCTGTACTCGAACGGGGCGGCCCAACGGTCAATGGTGCCGGGTCACACATAGCAGATCCACTAGATAGCATGTCCCCTTCGCGGCGCTGTACTCGAACGGGGCGGCCCAAACGGTCAATGGTGCCGGGTCACACATAGCAGTCATACTGGGAAATGAAATGAAAATGGAATGCTGCCGAAAAGACACCCCATTTTATTACACACTGATTATACATTCACATTTTCTCTTCTTCTGGATGATTTTAGTGTTGGGGGTTTTGTTACCCGAAAGTTTTATGGAAATTTTATGGAAGTTTTATGGAATTGAACGGAGCCTTATGCCAAACGAAAATATGTGAATGCCAACTTAAAGAATGTCAAATAAATATTTCTTACTGCAAGAGTTGTCTGACTGAAAGAGCACAATTCTTAGACCAGGGTGTAGTTTGTGTTATGTGCATACTGTTTGGCTTCCATGAAAACCTTCTGAAATAATCAGTGTCATTTTGATGGCAGTAAGAAAATTCACGTTTTGGGAATGTTAGAAAGACTTTTCTTTAGTCCACTTGACAAAGCACAATGGGCTGCGTGGTACTGGAACATTTCTTTTTGGAGTTTGCATCTTCTGCCTTCTCTGGGCGCGCTGGCTTCCTCCCACTGCCCAAAAACATGCTTCATAGGTTGATTGATTGATGTAAAGTGTCCCTAAGTGGTTGTGAGTGTGCCTGGGTATGTGACCCCGAATTCACACTGGTCCGTCTGCAGTGCGTCTCTCTTGCGTTGCGTGGGTAGTCGGTCTCACAACCGTCTGGGTTGTGTCTGTGGTCCGTCCTCCCCCCTGACTCCCGTAGGAGTGGTTTGTCCTGAAACCCCCGTGTTACGTAGTTCGTCTCGCTCTGTTTGCTCATCCAAAACTTAAGCAATCAGGCCTCATGCCCTCTTTCTTCAGAGTCTGCAAAATGCATTTTTTGTGTCATAAATGATGTTATGTTTTGTGCTTCCAAAACTTCTGTCGTCCATTATGAAAATGGACGCCAGTGTGCTAGTGTGCGTTATCGTGTGGGGAGGTCACCTTAAATATAAAATTAAATTTTATAAAGATTTATTCGCCTAACAGGTTCGGCTCTGGCAGCTCCGTGACCCCGAAAGGGATAAAGCGGGTTAAGAAAATAGATGGGTGGACAAAACATAATAAGAGCAGAGTGGAGTTCACTTGTTTGTTTAGTAGAGTTTCATCAAGTCAAATGATAAAACAGCCTGTAATGTACATAAACAGTCCTGGTGCAGTTTGTGTCTTTATTTGTTAATAACATAACAAACAACACGACATTCCTGAGCGATTATCTTTCTCGCAATCCTTGAGTTAAGTGACATAAAATACAAAGAAAATCCAACATCTTTTTTATCTTGTTTTTGAATCATGATGTGCTTTAACTTTTTCTCATGACACACTTTAAATAATACACCTTTGACTCCACTTGTCAAAGAGATGCTATTGGCACAAGCACAGAAAGCTTGATGTTCTCCGCACCACCTTAAGGGCCGTACACACCGGGACGAATATCGGCGTACGTTATTCGCCAGCGTTTTTTTGTGTTCACACCCAGGCGATTTTCACTGACGATGAGCCGAGCGAACATGCAATTTCATTCCCTGACGTTAGATATCGCTTAATGTAAAACAGAAATACTCCTGTTCACAAGGTGGCGCTGCGCAACTTTACGCTTCTTAAAGTCGCTTTTCACTCAGAAGAAGAGAGCAAGTATCTACGCGCTAGTCAGAATCATACAAAGAAAACATGAATATTTCAAGCACCAGTAGCTCCAGCTCCAGTTCCAGCGATGAAGAAATTATTGTTCTGTTGAATTATGAAAGACGCCGGAAAAGATGTCGATTTTGGGTACATCCCATAGTTACGAGAAGAGAAGAACACGGGGAGTTTTAACAACTGTTACAAGAGCTGAAAATGTATCATGAGCGTTTTCTGGGATATTTTACAATGTCCGTCAGTGAGTTGGACTTCTTCGTCTTATTTCTTCGCAGCAGTGCAGACGCTACTTGGTGTATATCTTCTTCGCCGTGACGCATGTGTGCTCAGCAAGACAGTTTTGTGTTGGAGCGCCCCCAAGTTGTGTTTTACTGTAACTTCAGAAGCTCCAGACACGTGTGCAAAAGCGCCACTCTCATTGGTCGTATAGTTTTTGACGCGGCGTGTCAAACCAAAAAAACGAACCCGAGGCGTTTTTTTAAAAAATGACGCTTTTACGCGTGCCGTTTTTCGCGTCGGTGTGCACACTCACATTGGTGCCCTTTGTTTAGTCATGAGGCGTTAAACGTCGGTGAATATCGCGTGCGAAATTCGTCCCAGTGTGAACAAGCCTTTACCCTGTTCAGCATTGCTCGGTGGAAATGAGGCTTTATTTCAAATCACTTTCACTCAGATTAAATGCTGCAAACATGCAAACTCCAGAAATGTCATGGAAGGTCATGGAGGAGACACTAACCCCTAACAGAAAACTGTCTGATAAAAGACAGAGAAGTTGGAGTCAGTGAGGGATTGACTGTTGTGTAAGTGAGGAAACTTACAGACTTTTCAAATCAGATCCACTTGGTTGTTGGTTCCTGACTAAAAGATTTTACATTTTATAAAAATGCATGTTGATTTCTTGATAAATGCTGCATTCTGAAAACACTGAAAAAGCTGATTTGTTTTGGTCATTTCTTAAAAATAGATCATTCCCACATATAATGGAAAAAACTTTTTATCTTTATTTCTGTCCCTGGAATGTGGCATTCCGGTGCAAGCCCTCAGCTGCTGTTCATTAACAAAGGTTCCCATGGCAGTTCTCATAGTTTAGATGCTCTTTCTTGCTAAATTGAAAAGCCTTTCGGTCTGTTTTTTCCTGGAACCTCCCACCTCAGCCCTCAGCCTCTCACCCCCACAAAACTTTTTTTTTTTCCTCCGAAAGTGTCTAAGGAGGAATGCCATTCAACATATTCAGCTATGCGCCCCCCAAATCTCTGCCGCAAACATGTTCCCACTGATTCTCTCAAAGAATTAATTGCTTTAAATAATCTCACCATCTGGCTGTGGAGGTCCGTCTTTCTGGGCGGCTTGCACAGTGCTGGTTAGAGCCCATTCAGCTGTCTGCAGCACCGCTGTGGAGCGCAGAGCGGGAGAGGCAAGCAGAGGAAAAGGTGGTGAAGCTTGCAAGAAGGCTGAAAAGAGAAAGAAATGACAAAGACCACCATCTGCTTCTTGTCCGTCTTGTCAGCGGCCCTGACTGCAGAGGCCTGCAGCGCTCTGATCCTACAACCAACTTCCATCTGGATTTTCCTCTCAAGAGAAGAGGCGGATTTGGAGAAACAGCCACAGAAATGAATGAAAGAGGAGATCTAGTACTCCTTGAGGGGTTTCTTTTCTATTTTGTTAAATGGCACGAAAATTTGTATTTAAATATTTGAAATATTGATCAAGTCCAAAGCACAAACATATCTTTCAGTTTTCTCGAGGAAGGCAGTCAAATAAGCATTTTGTGTCACTATTGTAAACCGTCTAATACAACATCATCAGAGAAGGACATTTACACAACAAATGGAAGAAAAAGCAGAAATGATCCTGTTATATTACCAAATATGGCAACACAGTTCAAAATTCCTGAAATGCATCTCTCCGCCAAGATGGATGCAGGCTGTTGGAGACCATGATCCTGCAAGTCTCTGCCAACACTTGGAGTCTAAAAACGTCAAACTTCCATGCCACATGCCAGCACTTTATTCCTTGTTACCACACAAAGACAATGCCTTTGAATTATTATTGAATTATTGATTATGTTCAAATGAAGCAGAGAGGCAGAAGCTAGCAAATAGGCATTATTTAATGGGCATCCTCACAGAAAGAAGGTTTTTGTTTGTCAGTTGAGTAAAAAGATTTTTTTTTATCTAAAATATGGATCAGTTTGCTTTCTAGTTTAATGTTGCTGCTCAGCTAGAATGCTTTTTTTTTTTTTAAATTTGCTAAGTTTTTATAAAAAGAAAGGTCTTAACTTGTGATTTTGTCCCGATGTTAAATTATTTCTGACCCAAACAAAGCTTTGTGTCCTTCCATGATGTGAAACTTGATCCGCTTCTGCTGCTGTTTCTTCTTATGGTCTTCCTTGAGCCTAAAATGAGGCAACTGTGTCCGTCAGGGCAGCAACAGAACATTGTGAAAGTGGGAAAGCCGGACACTCAAACCTCTGTGCTTGGTCCCATAATGGTTCCTGTCTGTAGAGCAGAATCTGTCCACTAGCTGCACCAGTGAACAGAATGAAGTCAGTTTTAACTTTAAAACACTCAGCTGCTGGCAAAGTCCCTCTTTCATCATTTAAGTTTTAATTGTTGTCATGTCTATGTGTGTTTTTATTGAGTCTGTTTGCTTGTTTATCAGGCTATTATTCTCAGTTTTTACTTTTGTGTTTTTTATTTTGTTTTACCTCCAGTGTTTTCCTCAGACGGATCATCCTCACCAGTGATGATGAAGAGGATCGCTGCAGTGGGACCTCCCAGGTCTGGCCTCTTGCTTTGATTGGGGGGGTCGTGTGGTTGTGTCCTTTGTAAATATGAGTCGGGGTTGGGGGGGGGGGGGTGTCATTGGTATACGTTGGGGCTGGTGGGGCGTTGTACACATGGTGTGTGTTTTATATTTGTTTTTTTGTGTGTGTTTCAAGGTCTCTGTTTTCTGTATTTCAAATTGAAAAAGGTTTTTACTATCTGAAGCCCTTTGTGTTACATAAGTATGAAAAGTGCTCTACAAAGAAAGTTTAGCAGTCAAGGTGAATCTTTTAATGAGCCACATGACCCAAAAAGTCCAGTTTGGCGACAGCGGCTCACACTTGAACTCTGATGTGAGCCCTGAATGAGGTCTGTCTAGGTCTAAAGCAGATAAGCAGTAAGAGCCTAATTACAAATTTATCAGTGCACGGCCAATTAGAGGCTCTTGAGACTGTTCCCTGTTCCTGTCTGCAGGGTGAAAATACTTTTAATTTATATGGCACTTTATAAAACAAGCTCTGCTCAAAGTGCTCAACAGTTTTTTACTCAAATAATTAAAAAAGAGAAAAGAGAAACAAACTGAACCTCTAAAAATACACACCAGAAGATTAAAAGCAATGGTGCGAAACTTGACACATTTTTGGAGACAGATGAAACTTAGCAGTGGAAAAAAGACTAACACAAAAATACTAACAAAAAAGCAAGAACTTCCTACGTCCTCACGTCCTACCTGGGGTTCATAACCACTGACAACATTCAACATCACAGCCTCAACTTTCAGCTTCAGCCCTTGTGCTATCTCAGATGACCCCACCCTTACATTGGAGTGTTCTCCCTACCATAACTTCTCATCTCATACCTGGAGTAACATCCTCCAGCAGAAAACGGACATCAAGGGGTGGAGTCACTTGTCAAAGTCTGACAGGTGACTCCGCCTCAGTCACAATCATCTGTTTTTAAAGACATGACATCACCACCACCTGATGACGACTCTGATGAAGGCGGAAGTGCTTCTGCTGAAACATGTCAGGAATGTGAAACACAATCGTGTTGGATACAAAGTAACCTAAGAAATCATCTAATACATAAATACACTATGAACTTTTTTGAATTAAGATTCTTCAAGATTAGGCCAAACACAGAGGCCTGTGAAACACCATGACTGACTGCTGTGTGAGGACGACCGATCATCTACATGAACAAACCACAATCTATCTGATAAATATCTTTTGAATCTTAAAGGAGGTTATAATGATCCCTGTAAGACTTTTTCTATCTGTTCTCCAAAGCTTTGGAGCGATGCACCGCTAAATATCAGACAAGCATCTTCCCTATCTCTGTTTTGAACTTGCCTTTAGACTTATTTTTATAACCCAGAATTTGGTCACAAATGAGATTTTGTTATGTTATTTTACATCACAAGTGTTTATTGTGGGCAAAGGTAGGGGACATCCTGGACAGGTCGCCAGTTTGTCACAGGGCTACACTCATACACCCATGCACTCTCACATTCACACCCATGGACAGTATAGAGTCACCAATTAACCTATGAAGCATGTTTTGGGACGGTGGGAGGAAGCCGGAGTCCCTGGAGAAAACCCACGCATGTACAGGGAGAACATGCAAACTCCACACAGAATGTTGTTTTTAACAGTTTTTATTACACTTAGCTTTTAATGTACAGCACTTTGTTCAATTTTTAATTGTGTTAAAGCGTTTTATAAATAAAGATGATGATTATGATGATGATGACTTGTTCTAGTCTCTGCATTAAAATGTTGCTGTAATACATTTACAGCAACCTTAAAATCTAAAAAATAAATTATACTGCCTTACTGACATAAAAACAACAAAAAAGACAAACACGGGTCACATAAATGGAAATGTCAATAAAAGTTGATGGGGTGCAGTTCCCATAATGAGTGTTTAAGACCCATCTAAAAAGGTGAGTTTTAAGCCTTGTTTTACAAACTGATTGCGATTAATTGGTCCAGAAATCATTAAAATCAATCATTTCAAAAACAAGGAACATTCATACTCTGAATGCATTTGATCCCTTTTGGGGTCATGGGGTTGCTGGAGCCTATCCTGGCCACTCAAAGGCATGTTGCCAGTATGGAACAGAGCCACAATCATGCTTAGGGACAATTTAGAGCAACCAATTAACATATGAAGCATGTTTTTGGACAGACACTCCATGTGCATGGAGAACATGCAGAACATGCAAACTCCACTCAGAAAGGTCCCCTATGGGTGATTCGGCCAGGACTTGAACAGGGGCCTTCCTGTTGTGAGGCAAGAGCACTAACCGCTGCACCACTGTATAGCCCAAAGGAGCAGATCAATTCAATGCTTATGACCTGAAGGTGGAAACAAGAACAGATGGGAAGAATTTTAAAAAGAATATTAAAAGTGAGGAGAAGGATCCATACCTATGGAACATTTTTGTCACCAGTTAACCTCTGAAGCATGAGGTGGGAGGAAGTTCCTGGAGAAAGACCCATGGATGGGCGGAGAGAATATGCTAAACCCCTTACTGTGAGGCGGGAGTGCTGACCACTACACCACAGTGGAACCACTCAGGAAAAATAATTGACTTTAAACACAGTAGCCGTGGTTACATGGGCAAAATAGCTTGATCGGATGAAAGTTCTAGAGTCAAACCGACTGAGCAAACTCAAAGAGATCAGGATGAAACCAGATGAGGGATGTGATGATGATAATTTCTGAAAAGACGATGAAGATGAATGGCTTGTAAAATTGTACAAAATGCTTCAATCTGGTCAACCAGATTGAAAATGTATGGTCTGAGCTCTACTTAAGAAAAGCCAATAAGGTCTACTGCAGAAGTCAAGGCATTATTGAGGCTGTCATTTTTTTTACATTAATATGAATAAAAAAGTCACACACATAGTATAATTGTATCCATTATTATTATAATACCATCCATGTTTAACATCAGTTAAAATTGGATGAAGCCTATGTTGGCTATTAGCTCCTTCTTCCTCATGTTCTTCATGCTCCGCCTGGATTAGTTTTTCACATAGAATAAATTAATTATTTCCCATTAATTTTTAACCTGTTTGAAGTTACTCAGGCAACAAACTGGCAAACTGTTCACGATGTTCCCTGCCTTTGCTCAACAGTGGGGTAGGCTCCAGCAACCCCATGACCCTGACAGGGATCAAGCAGGTCTAAAAAATGAATGAATATAAGTTACCCATAGCATAAACAGAGCTAAATGAACGTCATTTCACACAGACCGATGCTTTTTTCTGCTGAGGCCCTGGAAAGTGGGGAGTATGCCTGAAATCCTTGTATTAGATCCAGATCTTTGAAAAAATGAATGGCAGACAACTGGTTTAAGCATTAGTGATTGACTAAAACACAATACTGAAACTCTTTGAAAATTATGAAATACATTAAATGTGCCAATTCAACTTTGTCAGTTTGAGGCTAACACTGACCAGTGATTGACCATAAACAGGAAGCTTTCTATTATTTTTTTTTGTCGTTTTTTAGGAAGTAGAACAATTAATCTGGATATCTAAGACAGGATTTCACACCAACCAATGAAATTATGGAATCTAGAAAGCAACAGACGACTGTTCACAGCTTGCACCTTATGTCATAGTCTGTGTAAAATGCCCACTGGAGGGCAGAAAGCTGCTAATGTCCATACCCTCAGATTTTGAGAGACTTTCTGTCTTTCTTTTTAAAAAAATGCCAAACTGTTGTTGTGCCATTGCATACAGTAACTGCACAGGAGACAACCCAGATCTTGTTTTCTGTTCAATCAGGTTAGACAAATCGATCCAGAGAAGAAGAGGAGGTTGTGAATTTAACGCTTTAATTGCGCTTAGTCCTTGGGGAAAGCAGGAAATGGCAATCATCCAAATGCAAGCACATTCACAACAAGCGCAATTCCATATTACTGCTTATGTTATTTGGATGCTGTATCATAATAGTGGCGCTTAATACATTTTAGCAATGCGACATGATGAAAAAAAAAGCTTTGCAAAAACATAAACTGGCAAATGATGGGATACATTTACATTGAGGAAGGGGCTTACCTCATAAAATGTAATTAGGCTCATTGTTAATAGCATTAATATTATCTTTACTACACAGTCTCTGAAAGTTGGGCTACATTTTCATTAACTACTATTAGAGAGTAGTTAATTATTTCTTGTATTTCATTTCAACCATCTGAGTTTTTATTTGACGTTGACGTTCCTTTAAACAATGACTAAATTAAAACGTCTGTTCTCTTAGAAATTCCATCTTAATGTTCTAAAATTGCAAATGGTTTGCTATAGTTAAACCAAAAATCAGAATTTTAGGTCTTGATAAAAGCCAGAAAAAAAGTTACTTAGTAGTTGTAACAGAGTTTGACGTTCTGAGTTTCAAAAGTTCTTTTAAATCAGGAGCATGTTAGACATACATGCTATATTTAAAGGCCTGATTTCCCAATACATTAACTAAGAAGAAACATGTTTTTTCATGGACTACACATATTTTTGTGTATTTTTACCAAACATTAATTTACTAAAATAACACATTAATTACTATAGCAAAGGTATACTCAAAGGTAAAAACCAAAAACAAAATAATTGTCAGCAGATCAGAGTGCCATGATGTGTCAAAGCTTGATTGTTTGGGTTAAATTGGGTTTTTAAAGACCCAGTCCAATGAAAAATATGTTTTTGAAATATTCTTGTCTGATGATGGATTTAAAGACAATTAGCCTTAAAACTGCATTTCTGAATATTTCTTTCATTCAAATCATCCCACCCACAACTTAGCTGAATTTCTAATGAATTCCTGCTGCTCTGCAGAAACTATGTCCAAGAAAATTACAAGTTTTTTTATTTTTATTTTTTGAATTTGATTACCACATGATTCCATAAAAATGTCCTCAGATGACATGTGTTGGTTTACTTTTTGCACTTTGGTTTTCTACCCAACCATAGTCCAAAAACATTCTTCAAGTGTCCCTTGTGTCAGAATGGGGACCTGTACTGGGGTTTACCCAATAGTAGCAGGGCAGGTCAGGTTACCCTAAAAGGGATATAGCAGTTTAGGAACATGGATGGATGAAAGTTCTGTGTGTTTGGTTTATTACAGTTCTGTGAGAATACCTTTCTGTTTATAATATAATTTTAAATAAATGTTGATAAAATGTAGTGGACGTTTTCCTTTGAAGGCATGACAGTTGTCTTTACCTTCCTGGTTGTATCCCATCATCAGGTTGGTTTTAGCAGAGCTTCCATAATCACTCACAATGCGTATGAGATTTTAAAAATGAACGTCATGGAAAAATGAACTGCTTGGTTTTGAGTACTAAAAGCTTTTTTTTTTTTGAATGAAGCAAAGTGCTGGAGCCTATCTGAATGAATAGATGTGTCTTAAGAAAGGCTTATTTTCAGAGGCTGAGCTGAAAGTATGCAGCAATAGTTTCCTGAGTCCTCGCTGATGTTGTGTTTGCAGTGCAGGGAGAGGAGCCAACACAGATGGTAAAGGACCAAAGGCAGAGCACTTTTTCTCATGCCTTTAAGTGGGAGCACTTTCTTTCTTGGCTAATATTTAGCTCCTTCAAATGCTAATGGAGTGGCTTTGCTTTTCCAAGGTTAGCATTACAACGATGGGAAAGCCTTTAGATCCCAGACATTTGTTTACCAGATGAAAGAGCCTCCACATTGTAAGTGCTGAGAGAAAGAGAGTCAGGCCTTTCCACTGAGGGGCCCCTGAACCACCCCCAGTTAATTTAAAGTTACATGCACTATTTGTCCCTTTTCCTAACACTTAATTTCCCCAAACACTTATTTTCCTCTCTGAGGATTTTGTAGACGGGACAGTTGTCATGCTTTAAATGTGATTTCTCATTGAGTGTGAGGGTGTTGGTGGGGGGAGTGAGCGGAGTATGGCAATAAATAAATGCTGGAGAAATAGATAACTGAAGGACTTGAAAAGACAAAATAGTCTGCGAGGATTTGTATATTTTTATATCATTTCCTTATTACAGCAACACAGATTATTTGGATATATAGAGGAAGTTAATTCCTTTTTCTTTGGTCTTTTTTTTTGTATTTTCTATACATCTGAGGCATAGTATTTTATGTTGAAATCTTTTGAAACGCCTTAAGATGTCGTATTATTCACTTTAAAACAAATTATTTTGTTCTTGCACTCACTTCTGCCATTATTGTAGGGACATAAACAGTTTGAGCTGCGTACCACTGCCTGGTGATCTGATAGTGTTTGCTCTAATTAAACTCTTAAGAGGAAAACATATCTACATCTCCATGGAAACACCAGTGAGAACACAAAAGCCTGTAAAAGAGCCATAAAATACAAGATCCTTTGGATCTCCATCAGAACGCTCAGGTGTTATCGGTGGTGCTGTTTTTCTGACTTTAAAACACTTATCTTTTGTTGTTCAGTGTCTTTCTTTGTTTTTGTTTGCATCCTGAGAGAGGGGGCATAAACCTAATTATTAAAAACACAACAGATACAAAGGGAATGGAAGATCTATAAAAAAGGTCCACAGTGATTAATATATTTTTCCCCATAACAGTTTCAGAAATACAATTCATTTTAGACTCGAAGAGTGTGATAAAAGCAGACCCTGTTTCTGCTGCATCTCCATCATACATTATTCACTCTCGGCTGCCAAGTTAGGACTCTTGAGAATGGTTAAGAACACTCTAAAATATAAATGCAGTATGCTGAAGTGAAACTGCACTAATGCAGACCCTTTACACACATGCACACACTACACATGCACACGCACACACATGCAAAGACACACATATTTGCAGTAGAAATTTTGATTATTTTCAAGCAACATAAAAGCAAGTTTGACCTACATAGTTAATTTGCTCATTATATACAAAAGTAGTTTGGTGTGGAGCATAATAAAAATTGGCTCTGTGTAAGGTGTTTAAGTTTTTTCCAACACTTTACCAGCTGTAGCTTTAGGCATTTTTCAATGAGTTGCCCCCAAAAGAGACGATAAAAAAATGAATTAACATACAGTCGAAATTTGGTTTTTAAACTTAAAATTTTAATTAGTTCAGAGTATTTTAAATCAAATATTAGTTTACCTTTCTTTGTAAATAAAAGTGATTAAGTGTAAGCAAATCTAATCAAATTAATCTTTTGTGACGTCCCTCCTTAGGGAGGAGGAAGAATATTGCCCACATGAAGAAAAATTAAGAACTGGTGTGGTTAAGTTAAACATTCAGCTATTTATAGGGTGACAGGAGGCAATAGTCACAACACAAACCCCAAGGGAATAAACAAAAAAAAAAAAAAAAACTAAAGTTTGAAATAATTAACAGATCTTCTCTGGCTTCATAGCAGACAATGCTAAAAGAAAACACAGTCCTCAAAAACCCATCAACTACACAAAATGTAACCAAACGACAAGAGTAAATCTAACTGGGGAATCACAAAACAATTAGAAAACTAAAGGGAGGAAAGCCACAGGCTTCCACAGGCTAAGGCAAGGCAGACAGCAGGAGCCAGGCTGAAGAATCAATTCCCCTCAGGAATTCTGCCGCTGCTGGAGCAGGGGCTTCTGGGATCTTTTAAACTTCCCTCCCAGCCTGGTGATTGGTGGATACCTCAATCAGCTCTGCAGAAGGCCAGGGGGTGGGCCTCTGCAGGAAATGAAACTTACACAGCACAGGTATACACACAAAACAAATGCACACACACAACAAAACAAAAACATACAGGTCAGACCCAGGGGGGTATTCCGGGAAGCATGTTTAAACTACCCTGAGTTTAACCCTGAACTCTGGCTGAAATCTGCCTGAATTTGCTTACTCTGGGTATGTCGGTTAAGAAGACCGGATATGAGTTGGCGTAATTACGCTCGACTTGGTAACCCTGGGTTAATGCACGTGCACAGCAAGTACATAAAGACATTCTCAATGGATCGCCGATTTCCAGAGTAACCATGGAAACGCGTGGTGAAAAAAAAGAGAGCGCTATACTTTAGTAAGACGGAGTTGGACATTTTAATGACGGCGTATGAAGATTATACGTCCATCAAAAAAGTAACACTGCTGCATCAGCAAAAAGAGTTTCTGCGTCTAGAAAAAGAACAAAGTAAACACACGAGTGTCTGGGCTTATTTCCATTTTCCTTGTGACGCTTGTACTTGTCCTTGTATTATACTCACTAGGGTTGCTATTTAAACTCATCATCTCCCTCCCTCTCACTCATGGTGCACAGACTTAAGCATAGTATGACAAATAACTCGGCAAAACACAGTAAAACAGCTAAACAACTAAACACATTTGGTCAAAAACCCACACTTAAACCCAAATCCGTCCAGACAGGCAAAGGGAATGGTGTCCCACAATCCCTTGCGGTGCCGATCTAACAGCAGCATCAAAGTTACACCTACTTAATTGAATTAATTTGAATGAAAGGAAAATTATTGTCTGAAAACTACACGTTATTTTTAAGCTGACCTAACAAAAAATGATTTATCTTAACTTAAGAAAATAATTAAGTTAGATCAAAGTAAAAAGGTTTATTTTCCAACATCCATACGTGGTCTTATCATCCTCTCATGGTGGAAAAAGTATTATCTGAGCTTCTTCATCCACTAAATCATCTTCAAATCGACACGTCATGCTGCTTCACCTCTCTGAAAACAAACTAACCTTCAACTAAACCTGCTCCAGACCAGGTTATGTTCAGAGCATGAGTTGCCATGGCAACTTGATATACCCTGAAACATACCTCCATTTTTGGAACTGAAAGCTGAGGTTATCAACTTCCTTAGCCTCAAACTTACCGTGGAAGCTAGCATAACCTGCTTTCTGGAATACCCCCCAGGAGCTTTAACATTATAGCACTTTTCATATATAATGTACCAAGTGCTGCACACTAAAAATAAATACCCACACAGAACCTTCACTCCCCTCTCAAACCCTCCACCCCTTGACCAATAATAAACATTGGGAAACAGGCTGCAGGAGTGTCTTACTTTACATTCCAAAAAAGGCTGATTTTCATTCAAAAGTTTTGACTCTATGTCATTAAACTTGTATAACATTTAATAGATTATCTAAAACCCTGGCCACAACATGTGGCTGAAGACGGCACCCAATTTTCTATCATTTCACATCCCTCAAAGTCACGCTAGCTTCCTTGTTTAACAGCCTTATGAATTAGCACTTTTCTTTTAAGAGATAAATAAAGAAGAGGATTTGAAGTATCTAGGGTCAACAGTCCAGAGTAATGGAGAGTGTGGAAATGAAGTGAAGAAACAAGTCTAGGCACGTAAAAATGAGTGGAGGAAAGGGTGAAGTGTGATGTGTGATAGAAGAGTTTCAGCTCAAATGAAAGGAAAGGTGTAGAAAACTGTGGTGAGACCAGCTGTGTTGTTCGTCCTAGAGGCAGCGGCACTGAGGAAAAGACAGGAAGCAGAGCTGGAGGTAGCAGAGATGCTGAGGTTTACTTTGGGAGTGACCAGGTTTGATCAGGAATGAGGACATCAGAGAGGACGGCTCGTGTTAGAGGTTTTAGAGATAAAGTCAGAGAAGCCAGACTGAAAAGATTTGGACATGTCAAGAGGAAAGACCGTGAGGATGCAGAGTCTAGAGCTGCCAGGCAAAAAGTCTAGAGGAAGACCAGAGGATGTTTCTGGATACAGTGAACAAAGACATGAAGGTAGCTGGTGTTAGAGGAGACGATGCACAAGACAAGGTTAGAAGGTGGAAGCTGATTAGCTGTGGTGACCCCTGAAGAAAAAAAGAAAAACAAGAATCAATTTCAGTTAGACAACTCTTGCAGTAAAGACATTTATTTTCACATTCTTTTAGTTTGGCATAAGGCTTTGTTCAATTACATAAGACAAGATCTCCATAAAACTTTTGGGTAATAAACTACCCCTAATGGAGCTCACAGGTGGAAGCCGGGGAGGTGGGTGGGGCGACGAACGCAGCAGGGCTTGATGTAAAGGCAGAGAGGAAAAACTTGCACACCTGGACTTAAATAGAACACGGAACAGGTGAGTTGATTAACTGAACCACCCTAGGGGAGTAACCGAAGTAAACGCACTGAGTAGTCTGCCTGAAATGCTCCCAAGGTTGCTCACTAGTACTTGTTTTTACTTAGGACATTTCTTACTCTTTACCTCCCAGGTAATAGAATTGTTGACCCACCCTGATTAAACATCCAAATAATTGTCAGTACTTTTTCATGTTTTCATTTTGGGGGAATTTCTCCAACAGATAGTTAAAAATATCACTGGCCTGGATGGGATACAGTGGTTTCAAGAGACTAAAATAGTTCTATTCAATTCAATTCAATTTCATTTTATTTGTATAGCCCAAAACCACAACAACAGTCGTCTCGATGGGCTTCGAAGTAAAACATGAACTCAAAAGGATCATGAATACAAAGAGTTCAATAGGAAAATACTAAAATGAAAATAAAATGAACAAACTGATGCCATACTGGCATCCCTGCCCTTAGACCCCCCTTCGCGGTAAGGAAAAACTCCTAAAAAAACAGATTCTGGAAAAAACGAAGAAACCTCTGGGGTGCCCACATGAAAGAGGGATCCTCCCCCAGGACAGACAGGCGATTTACCAGATCTCTTAGAGAAGAATTAACTTATCTAACACTACAACTACATATATAAAGTCCAGCAGACGAGCTTCATCCACCCATGGTTCGGGAGACAGTCGGGTGCGAGTCGAGCCGGAGACAGTAACCACAGCAGGTGTAGGAGGAGTCCTGCTGCTGTTAAAACTGGGCCACAAAACCCTAAAACTAAAGTTTCTTTCCATGTGTATATTTCTATTTTTTGTTTAGAAGGCTACAGAAACGTTTGTTAAATAAAACTGCTGAAAAATGACAGGATTTTGGCACCCCCAATTGCAAACCCTATTCTCTGTGCCCTTACCGTGTCCATGATTGTGCTTTCTATTTGCTGCTGGGGACATAACCCCTTAAGGGCCACATCTACCCCCTTCCTCTTCATAAACGGAGGCTATGGACCAGGAGTAAAGACAGTATCAGAGCTCTAAAAAATTACCCTCTGCCTCCTTAACGGACTTAATGTGATCTGGGGGCCAAATCTTCACCAAGTTGGACCTTGAAATGCCATACCCTTTGAAGATTTCCTTTTAGCTACTACACCTCCAAATACATTATTAAAACAAAATATGTATGAGTTAGATATTTATTGATACTCTTTTGTAATGCATTTAAAATGTCTAGCAACAAAACACGTATTAACTATTGGATTAGAAATTGTATGTAGTTCTACTGTTATTTACTGGACCCACGGCAGAGGAGGGCATAGAAGCATTTGACTTTGTTTCTCTGTCCACAGGTTGAGAGGTTATTAACATAACATTATGTCGTCTTCCAGTCTTCTTGGTCAACTCAGCACAAATGGTATAAGACACATTTAAACGCCCTGTAAGCAGCAGCAAACTACATCAGTATAAGGGTGTATCAAGGCCCCTGAAGCAGCAGAAAGGACAGATCAAGCCCTCCAATAGCTCTGTCACAAGGTGTGAGGGAATGAGTCTCGCACAGGGTCTCCTTAAAATTAGGGCCTGAGAGGCATCCGTGCCCCCACTTGAGTGGGACCTGCCAAACTGAGGTAAAGGCTCCTCTTGGATTAATGCTGTGGCTCAATCCTGGCCCAGTCTGTGTGCATTCCTGTTGAGGGTTGCCCTCCATACAGCCACAAATGTACCAAGCTAACAAATTAGATGCCAAAAAAACTATATCTCTGTGGAGTCACACTCCATGGAGAAGCTAGAACCGAAGGATTATTGAAATTAACTTTAAGGACAACTTTGATGGATAGTGTTTTCCTACATCTGTGTCATCCTGGCTTCCTGAAAGAATTAATGACAGATTGTTAATGAAGAATAATCTGTCAATGAAGAAAAGGGTTCCCTTCCTCTTCCAGTGATTGGGAGACTCCTGTGATGTGAAGAGGTTCCCTTGTTTACCGCAACTTTTGAGTCTGACCACATTTAGAAAATTCAGCAACTGCTCTTTGTTTAAATGGTTTACTCATTACACATTCATGCCATACCTTGTTCTAAATGTGAGGACAGACCATGTTCTAGGCTGAACCCCACATGTAGTTTTAAATGTAAGCTCTCCCAATCCGTATTTACACACAGTGATGGAATTTGGAAACAATGATAAGAAAAGTTAAGAGTTTATTGATATATGATGCAAGGATCAGATGTATTCTTTGCGGCTATGTGAAGTTTCAAAATTGCTCTCTCTGTAGGTCTACAGATTGTGATCACAATCAGGATCTGATTGGCTGTCAAGACTCTCCATCATGTCACACAGAAGACTCTGAATCTAGATTGAGAGGACTGATATTCTGCAGTCATGGAGGCTATTGTGTCTATTTTATTGTATCAGGGGTCAGGGCATTCAGGGGTGTGTCTGTTTATTGCCTGCAGAGTGAATGAATAAAATAGTGTTCCTGTTCCAGTGCATGCTTGTGTGCGTGTGAGGGAGTGCAGGCGGAGGCAGAGGGAGGAAAACAGGGCACTTTGTGCTGATATTTTCAGTAACCTTATGCTCTCAATGATGGGCCCCTATCTTCATTCACACCCTCAAACAGCAAAATAGGATTCTTAGATAAATCAGCAGACAATGGAGGTAGAAAGTGGATTTCACTGATACACTGGGCCTAGCACCAATACACAGAGCCAGTGTGGGTTTCCTTTGAGTGAAAGTGTGTGTTGCAACAGTGGAAACAGCAGAAATAGAGAAAAAGGAATGCCATCTATCACAAAGGCTGAGGAGCCCTGGCAGGGCCGCGGGGTGCTTATTATTTTCCCCACAGTATGTGGGTGAGCTCCAGAATAAAGTCTGAATGGACAATACATGCTTGCAGAGCCAAACTGAAGTGAAAATCACATTAACTACACACAATTATGAGATTGTAATCAGACTTCATTGCTAAAAGACCCGTGTCAAAAAAGCCTGCAGCACTACAGGAGCAGCAGAAGAGTAACTTATAAGCACACAGTAGAATTTGGGTTCAAATTCTAGAAGCACTTTTCATTAAAATTATATAGGCTAAATAAAATAAACCCTAAGAAGACAGAACAGAGAATTAACAAGTCAAAGAAGTTTATGCTTTTCTTAGTATTTTATCATACAAAATGACATGACTGTACAATCTCCTCCATTCCCAGCAACAGGCAGACTCACCTCCAGGCCAGAATGTAATGCAGTTGTGTCTGTCTGAACTGGATAGTGTATAAATAAAAACAAATTAACCGCTCAACTTTGAGAATAAACATAAACAAGTGGAAACAATCTATTGAACTTGGGCAAATTATCCTTTGTGCTGCCGTTTGTCCACCATCTCTGTTCAATAATAAATGACAGTATATGATGATAGTGGGAGTTGTGGAAATACTTAGAAGTTCTTTGGTTCGTTGGTACTCAGAGTGCAGGCTTTTCGATAAAATGCCAAAATGCCTCTTTGGGGTTGTTTATAGTGAGGAATGAACATTATAATATACTTAAAAGAAGTTTATTTTTTATGTTTTTGGCCCTCTAACCATGAAATTTGACAGATGGCAGTTATGTGAAGATTTTTTGCCAAAAGAATGCAAAAGGATTATGTCTTACCAAGTTGTTGATAGGAGGCCACAGCTGTTTCCTCAAATAATGCTTCAGGTTTGCGTTAATATTTGTGTTGCCAGCTTTTAGGTAAGTTGAACTGAGTTCGGATGGATGGTATTTAAGATTTTTAAAGTAAGCATAATTAGGGGTGCATATTGGCAAGAGTCTGGCAAAACGATACGTATACGGATACGATACGATATTTTTCCCGATATTTTGCTGGAACATACTTCCTTTCCTTTTTTTTAAAAAAATATGACTTCAACAAACCTCTACCTGAATTTCAAAATGTCTTCCAATGTAATAAAATGGTCAAATTCTGTTTATTTAATGATCACAATGTTAAGCACTGCAACTGTATCTCATGTAAGTTGCTTTTACCCAAACAAATTCATAGTGCTTTTGTTTTGGTAACTTAAAATATGGAATGGGAACAGTCAACATTGTCTGATTTTCACAAAAAATATTTTTTAGTATAAGAAAAAACAAAGAATGAATGTGTCTTAACCAATAAGTTTTTATTGGGGAAATAAGATGCTGTTTATTTTCAACATTTCTTCTCCAGTACTTTTTAACAGTTCAGGAGCCTGAACGGGGGGGATGGAACATACACACACACTAATTCTTTCCAGAAACAATAAAGTGTGATGATGAGGCAGCATGACAGGATGAAGGAAAGTTGCTTTAATGTGGCAAAGATGCTTTGTTTACATAGCAATCTGCACTGCAGGAGTGCAGCCACACTTTCTCACACGCAGAGGTAAACTAGTAATTCTGATCGCCACGATGTCAGCCTTTTGTCAGAGCATTGTACACATCCCGCTGATCGATCATGTCGCTAAACTAAAATCTCTTGCTGTGAGGTTCTGCAGAACTTTGGCCCGCTTTGCAGATAGCATTTTAGCCGATGCTCAGTGCATTAGCCGCTGTGCAGCTGCAGTGCTTCACTCGTTTTTATCTAAACTGCTAAAAAGCACCACAATCCTCGTTTTTTTATGTTACTGGGAGCAACATGGCACAGAGTTTCTGTTTGGTATCCATCCCAAAAACGAAGCAGTTCATGTCTCATAACAACGAAACAAGCTGCCTCTGGTTGCGGTCTTCCGCAACCAGAAGCAACCGGTCTTCTTGTGTGGTATGGAGCTGCTTAAAGAGGCTCCGTGTGCTCTGCTGCCAACTAGCGGCCGTCGGAGGTTGAAGTGGAAAACAAGAGTCAAACGCTGAAGGACGCTTGGGAGTAATTAAATAAATATCGTCCTGAGAGCATTTTGAATCGATACAAGTATCGCCAAATAAACTATCGCGATATTTTACCAAATTGATTTTTTCAAACACCCCTAAGCATAATAGTCTGAATGTCAGCAGAACATATGGACTGTAAAACACTTTCACATGACAACAATCTTGTTTTCCTGGCTATGCTGCAAGAAGGAAGTGAGTGTTTTGGTACATGTGCCAAAAGATTCAACACAAAAATCAGCAACTTTAAATCATGTGTCAGAAGTCAGAGCTCTGTCTCCCCCTCTGGTCATTGACAGGAACTTTCTCCGGAGTTCTAAAAAAAAAAAGAAAAAAAGAAAAAGGTAAAATGGCGTATACTTGTACAGCGCCTTTCTTCCTACAAGGACAAAGCGCTTTACAGTCACAGACCCATTCACCCAGTCACACACACATTCACTCACACATTCACACACTGGTGGCGGCTCCGCTGCCAAACACAGGCGCCCGCCTACCACCAGAGGCAAACTGGGGTTCAGTGTCTTGCCCAAGGACACTTCGACTCATGGGCGTGCAAGGCGGGAATCGAACCTGCAATATTACGATCATGGGTCGACCGCCCTACCGCTGCACCACGGCCACCCCTAAAACACACTACATCTCCCAGCAACCCCAGCACACAGTTCCTGGAAGCCACAGACCTGACTCTTGTTTGCAATCACCCACAGTACATTTAACCCTTGTGCTATCTTAGATGACCCCACCCTTACTTTGATGTGTTATTCTTACCATGACAAAGGTGGATAAAGGTGGAAAGATTTCATGTAAGCAATGGACACCAGTGAAGATCACAAATCACTGAAGAAAAAAGGTTCAGAGCACTGTTTAGTGGGTCTAGATGACCCAACTCCCAACGTTGAAGTGCCTAGGATAGCACAAGGGTTAAGCACTGCACTGAGCCTCATTCAGTGCGAAGTATTGTTTTGCCACTCTGCCTGCATTACTGAGTGTTATAGCATCACCTGATCTAAATTTCCTGACCCTGTTTTGACTCTGAATCTGTTTGCCTGCTGCCTGCCCTGAAACTCCCTGGATCCTGACTACTCAAGTTTCCTCTACGATGCTTCCATGCTCATTATTGACTCCTGCCAGCCTGACCCTGATTAAGCTATGTGGACTTTTAGCTGAGCTAATATACCTGCTGCAATTGGAGCCAGCTGTTCTTGTGACATCATGATCTTATATGATGTTTTGTTTTTTGTTTGCCTGCTTACCTTTCACACTGCAGGAGCTCCTACAGAACCAAAACATGGTACTTCTTTCTTAATCCAAATTAAGGTTGTAAATTAAATTGATTAAAATCCATGTTTGATTTTAATTTCTGAAAGTAATATATTACTTCTGAGTCATTCATTTATAACACAAAAATGTAAAGGTTTGGTTCAGGTTCCCTTCTGCAATTTCACCTGGTAAAGTGGAGTCTTTCCTTTTCTGAAGGAAACATGGAAAAAATAAAAAATTACATTTTGAATATCTGATATTTATTGTATTCAAGATCATAAAATTCTACTACACATACAGTGGGTTGGAATTGATTGGATAGTTTTCCATATTAAACACATGTCTGTCTGTCAATGTGTGAATGTGAATATCATGTTGCTCCCTCTCTGCCTCCTCTGATCTTTCCCCATCATCTGTCCGTTTAGCTGTGATGGGATGAGACAGGTATGACTACTCTCAAGCTGGATGTATTCTGGCTCTGCGGCACATAAACCCAAAGGTCTTTGTGCTCCTCACATTGCGCAGATCAATCTCTTAGGCAGTTTCCCATAAGGAATACAAAGCCTTAGAGCTGAGACACCACTGTCCCTCAGCAGCTGCAGAGAGGGACAGGAGGGAGGAGGTAAACACATTGGAGGTCAAGGATTAAGGCTTTTTTTTCCCCAAGATAAGGGTCTGTCTCTAAAAAAAGGGGGAGCAAACTTCTTTGGAGAAGACGCTTGATCCCTCATCCTTCACGTCCTATCCCTCTTTCTCCATCTCTTATTCATCCCCCACCAACTCTACTCCATCTTGAAAGTGTCTTCCCGTTTTCATGTTCCCCTTTCACTCACTGTAATTCACTGTGACACAGCTACAGATGGCATATCAATGTCACACCCATCAGAGAGCTGCTGGGGAGCCTGCTGGGGACCTTGGTGCAGACCCTGTTCATATATGCCGTACTCTTCTCTTTACTTCTTTGCTCGTTTTCCACTATCTGACATGACCAACCAGAATAAAACCTGGTAATCACTCCTGTGATTGAACACCTGTACAATCACATGCCATTAAAAACAGCAGCTCTACTTTCTTTGGTTGTGATTTTGTGGTTTTTAGGTATCAAACTGACGCAGGATGCTAGATTTTTGTCATTATCTAATACGTCTGCTTTGACGGAGACAAATACTGCGCAATTACATGTTTATTGTCATTTATTAAAGAAAAACACCAAGTAAAATCAAGTCAAAATTACTTGATTATTGGAAAACAAATTTACCAAAAACAAATCAGCAGCAAAAAAACAAAACAGAAAATTAATTTAGCTGCAAACTTAAAGCTCAAAGTTAGCTTTATTTCAACTTATTTAGAATTTTTTTTAAAAAGTTGTTGAAGACAGCATGTCAGAGAAATTTTTAGCACCAGAGCCTTTTCTTGTTGTGGACCCACAGCATCACAACAGCTGGATCCATTCTAGGCTCTGTAACTGTCATGAACAATGGGTGTTATCTTGTGCATAAAGTCAATTTATCTGTTTTGATTTTAAACCACTTTTTTCTTGTGCACACCACTGGGGGCTTCATACTTATCTATGTGAACGTTCACTGAAGGCATGCAGTTCTTGGCAGACAAGCAGAACTCCTCTCAGTATTAGAAACTGTAAGCTGTGAGCAGTTGCAACAAAAAGGTTACACATCCTATTTTTGTAACTGGATCTTTATGCCATTTACCAATTATCAGGATCAAAGGAAAACCACATTGGTGGAGCGTACTGACAGAAATCTTCATACCCGCAGAAACTTAGACTGAAATGATTGTGCATCCCGGGTTAAAACAAAAGAAAGGCTTTTAATTAGGCCATCATTACTTACACATTACTTACTTTTCTCTTTTTCTCTCTTTCGCTATTTCTTTTATAACTTGTTCTGTCCAACAACTGAGCAAACAGATTAGAGCTGAAGGCCTTTTGTGTTAGACAGGTTATACTATCACAAAAATAAGTTATATATTTTTGAAAAACCAGAGTGCAAATTTGTATAAACCCGTTTTTGATTTTTAAAATATTTTTTATTTATTTGTTACATTTAGTGTGTGTGGGGAGGGAGAGGGGAACAATGTAGGAGAGGGGGGGTGGTAGAAGGGAATAAAAGGAAAAGAGATGGAGAATGTGGGGGATACAAGCACTGATTTGAATAAGTTATTATTTTAAGCTGTGTAACAATTATACCAGATCTGCTGGAGAGACAAATATTACATCCAAAGATGAAATTCTGACACGAAGGAAGATATCTGTCCATCAATATACTGTGGGTTAGGAGAAGGGGTGAAGCAGACAGGGAACAGTGTGGTAGTGTGCACGTGCACGTGGGGGTGGAGATACATGCATGCTGCCGAAGTGAACCGTGTGTTCATAAGGTGACCCCAAAGCCAGGAGCACCCCAGGCGATGGGACCCAAGCAGTCCAGAATTAATTTTATTATTATTATTTATTAATTGTTTTTAATACCCTCTGAGTGATTTGAGTTTGGTTTAAGAGGCCAAAAAAAAAACTAAAAATAAAATGAGGCAAAGAGCCACAGTGCTGTATTTTCACGACCATGGGGGGACTTGATTATTGGGCGCAGTTTTAGTTATGGGGGCCTTTTTCTATATTTGACACATACAAAAGCTGCACCAGGTTTTAGGGCACGGGCACGTTCACACATACTGGTGAAACATGCATGCTAGTGCAGTGGGAGCAACTGAGTTGGTTGGGATTTCTTTTTTCGTTTTTCAGTCATCAGTCAACATCTAAAAGGGGGCCAGTTTAGCTTGTGCTGGTTTGCAGCGCCCTCCGTCCGTGAAACCTGGGTTCCATTCCAGGCTGCTCACTATTCCATTCTCTGCTGCTGTGCCGGTACCAAGCCCAGTAGGATTGAGAGGGTTGCGTCAGGAAGGGCATCCGGCGTAAAACATTACCAAGTTAACCATGCTACTCATCCTGGAGGGAGGGTTGTTTCGCTGTGGCGATGGGAGAAGCCAAAAGTGAAAGAAGTCAGCATCCAAGAATCCATCAAAATCATCATCTTCTGTATCTGAAATGAACAGCTGGGCTAAATTTCTAACAAACACGCCATGTTCCCTTTGTCATTATCAGAGTCCATCTCCATTCCCGCGCGACTCCTCATGAATGATGTCGGCCTTTCTGCACTTCCAAAGCGGTGCAAGCAAACATGTTAGCCCAAGCCTCTACAATCCATTCAAAAAGGGTGGCGTAACTTGCCCGGCGCTGCGTCCCAGAAAAAAGGAGTGGAAGATGGACAGCTTTTCATTGTAATCGTCTGGAAGTTGCTGCGCTCACGTCCATTTTCCAACTCGGGCAAACAAGCCTTGTTTCCGCGGAAACACAGCTGCGTCTTCTTAACTTGTCGGAGTTTGTTTTCCAGCTTCCTCCACTTGCGAACCATGGATTAATTAATTTTGAATTCTCTTGCAGCTGCTCAATTCCTATGTTCCTCCACGTAGCTGATAGCTTGCAGTTTAAACTGTGCTTCATAAGCGTGTCTCTTTGCAGGCGGCATTTTCAGGGTTTCCAAAACAATGTTGTTCTGCATCATGCATATACCTCCAGTTTTGTGTCTTTTTCTACATTTTCTTTTGTCTTCTTTCATGTCCTCACTTCTCTTCTTTCCGTTCTCATGCTGTCCCCTCCTACGTCCTCTTTACCGAAGGCACACAATAACACATTAGGTGCACCATAGGGCACTCTGTACATTTTGGAGAAAGTTTAAGACTTTTAAGTGCGTCATGTAGTCGTGAAAGTATGGTATATAGAAAATACGATAAGAGGCAGAGAGCCACATGCTCATTGGCCAAGAGCAATGTGTTAACCGCCCCTGATATACTGTATATGATAATATATTACCTTTGGCACAATAAAAAACTAATTTATAATGAAATTTGAGGGTTGTTTTTCTGCTTATTTTCTTAACCGGAAGTGAGATGACTTGATCTCACAGGCACCTGCTTCAGCTCTGTGTGGGTGCCGCCCATTTCATGACAGTTATTATGAAGAAAGATAATACTGAAAACTACAGTCTTATTATTTGGTAAAAGTAAGATCAAAGCCATGACAGAAGGCAGGAAAGGAAGGCAAAGGAGGGTTCTGCAGAAAGAAACTAGAACCATCAGCCTCGCTTTCTGAACAATATTCCACAAAGAGGACACAGCTGAGACTGTTAACACAAAGCTCGATTGAAAAATGTCCCAAGAGCTCAGATAATAAAAAGGTCAGCTATTTAAAAGGGAATAAAGAAAGGAATATCACTCCTTTGAACTGAACGTCTCTTTTTGATGTCTACATTCCAAAGGTCACTGAGGTAATGTAGATGCAAGTTTGTAGACTGACAGGTAAAGTACATTTCTGACAGGTACATTAGTTTAAAAGTTAGACTGCAGAGGGGCAGAAAACTGTCCAGATGAAATGGTAAATGGTGTATACTTATATAGCACTTTCTACCCTCTTTCGAAGGCCCAAAGCACTTTACAGTCACAGTCCCACTCACCCACACATTCACACACGCATTCACACACTGGTGGCGGCTTCACTGCCAAACACAGGCGCCAACCTCCACCAGAGGCAAGGTGGGGTTCAGTGTCTTGCCCAATGACACTTCAATACATGGGCGTGCAAGGCGGGAATGGAACCTGCAACCTTACGATCATGGGTCGACCGCCCTACCGCTGCACCACGGCCGCCACCACAGCACATTGATCAAGATTTTGTCTTTCTCTTCATCCAAAACAGAACAAGAAAATGTAACAACTGGAACAGAAAAAGATGCTCTGCAGGAGAAACTACAAAGCTAATTGCTTTGTTCAGGAGAAGCATATTAAACATGGTGCATAAAAAAATACTTTCACAACTGATGTGTTATCACAGCTTATGAGAAGACACAAAGCAGTCCCTCATAGTTGAAATTGGAATAATTTGAAATTATAATGATAGGCAGTGAAGGGTTCTGATAAGTGAGTGCAAAATGAGGAGCAAAAACAAAAGAAAACTTACTGACACAATTGTGAACTATGAGTGAAGTGGATGTTTGCGTGTGTGCACAGTCGGAGTGTTACCGTGTGCTTTTATGCGACAGGGAGGCATGAGGCGCTGTCTGCCACCCGGGGCCCCTCTCTTGTCGACTGCTGGCGTATCCCAGAATCCTATTAGGAGCAAGTCACACTTGGGTGGCACATTCATCATGGACCCTGCACATTCAGATTGCTGTTATGAATATAATTAGAGTGGAGCACAGAGGAGATATTTCGGGGCACTCACACACACTCACAGTCATATGTGAGTGCACAAACACGTATGTCAGCCTGGACGCAAATGTATGCATGCAATATCCTGTGCATACAAAACATGACGATCTTCTTTACAGTGCAAATGAAACACATGACTACACTTCCTTCTCACAAAGGCACTCCCTTTGATTCGCATCACTTTCTTTTCTGAACGCCCGGACACGGAAACATGCAGTAACACACCTCCTGATGTCAGACACTTCATTTTCACCTCAGCACTCAGCGCTCAGCCTCCTCCTCCACCTGCAGGCCAGAGTGGCTCACCCTCGGGATTAAGATGAGCCACTCTGTCATCAGTGGATACGTCGGTCAATAATAGCCATGATTTTACACCTTTATTTACTAAGCCAAAGAAACATTTCCTATACAACTTTAACCCTTGTACTATCTTAGATGACCCCACCCTTACTTTGACGTGTTCTCCCTACCATGACAAAGGTGGATAAAGGTGGAAAGATTTCATGTGATCCATGGACATCAGTGAAGATCACAAATCATTGAAGAAAAAAGGTTCAGAGCACTGTCTAGTGGGTCTAGATGACCCAACTCCCAATGTTAAAGTGCCTAGGATAGCACAAGGGTTACACTGAAAATTAATTGAACTATTAATTATTAGTTCAATTAAAAAAATATTTTTAAAAAGGGATGTTTCCACATTTGTAAAATGTTTTTTTTAAATAAATCCCTTTACATCTACATAAGATACATTTCTCAAGTTTATATTATATGCAAAAGGGGTTTATACAAATATACACCTTGTGTGTCAGAAGATTCATAACCCCCTATTGTAACAGTAAAATAACACGAGAGGCCTTTAGCTCTAACAGGACAAGTTTGAATAAATAAATGAATATAGGAATGGTATTTGTACGCAGGTATTACCTACCAATTGTCTACCAGCCGTTGGATCAATGTCAATTACAGTATCATTGTAATCAAAAAGCACATCTATGACCACATCAGTCCTTTCCTAAGGCCATTTATGTCGTTCAGTGAATAGACTTTTAAACAGCTCTGCACATGTTATAGCTCAAAAGTACATCTCTGACATGTTGGTCCCACTTGAAGCATCTCAGCATCTGAGATAATCAGGGACATACTTACTGTTGCCCAGAATCAAGACAAGACAAGGTTTAATTACAGTTTCACGTGGTTAAAATCTAGAACAGTCTTAATATGCTAAAAGAGCCAATTGGTCCAGTTTCTTCCTGAACAAAACCCAGCAAGGTCCATGAAGCCAAACTTCATGCTTAGAAAAATAAACTTTGTTCAGGATTTTGTGGCCATGCTGCTATTCATTTATAAAATGTAGCTTTTACATATTCACAGTAATTAAGTTAGATTTTTCTACAAATACCAACTCTTTTTCTTTGACTTATTTTACTTTTGGTAGCAGCAAATACAAGTTCCTTTCAAATTATAATTCACCAAATGTCAAATAAGATCATTCTGCAGCAGCAGAGCTAAAAATGCTCAGAAGCTAAGTGTCATGGTTTGGTTTTCTTTTGTCTTGTTTTTGCTTTATTTCTTGTTCTGTCATGTTTGGTTCTGTTTCCTGTTTTATTTTGAAAGGTGTTCTGTTTTGTCATGTTCCTGAGTTTTACTTCCTTGTCCCTATCTGTCCTGATCTTTTTCACCTGTGTCTTGTCTGCCATGTCTGTATTTAAGTCTCGTCTCTCCCTTCCTCTTGGGCTGGTCCAATAGCGTCTTAACGTCTTCATGTCGTAGCGTCATTTATGTCTTGGATGTTGCCATGTTTCCTGTTCTTGCCAAGCAACAGTGAGTCTAGTTCTGGTTTTGTTTCCTGCTCTGCAGCGCTTTTTGTTCAATAAACCCTCTTGCCTTGGAACCGTGTGCCTCCTGCCTCTGCGTCTGGGTCCTACCTGCTCTCCAGCCCCCCCATATGTCAAATATGGCATTTTCTGTTGTTATGGATGGATGAATGGATGGATGGAGAGTAGATTGAAGCTTTGACCATTATTTTGCTCATTATTTAATTCATGAAAATATAAACATATCTTCATGAAACAAAAAAACAAATATACAAACCCATTGTTTATCAAATTGTTTGCATTTGTTTTAATTCTACAATGGGGGGGCAAAAGAGGTGCTTGATGCTCCTGAGCTACAGGTTGCTAGACAAATTCCTCTATGAAAAGGTTCGGGTCTGGACTCGAAAGAGTTGTTTTTGGCTCAGGGTGAAACAGCTTTAGGTCTTTGTCTTTAATGTTTTATTCTTATGTGAAGGGATTTTAATGGCAATTTATAATTTCAATTGTCAATTGTGTTGTATTGTTTTTAGTAAAGCACAATGAATGTTTTTGAGTGCTGCACAAAATAAGCTGCCTTGCTCATCGTGAGCTGAACTGAAATGGATGTCATTAGGTAAAGGAGGGGGAGACAGGTGAGTTACAGTAACAGGCTGTCAATTGTGCCTGAAGGCTTATGCAGAGATCTTCTAAGACATTGTTTCTTGTGATGAAGATGATGGACACATATTATTCACAAATAAAAGCCGCAGGGTGGGGAGTATGTCAGCACATTTGGCTGACATCCAGTCATCTGAGAGGAGAGAGCTTTTTTGTCCAACTTTGACATTCCTCTTGAGACTGACATTGAGCTGTAATTGACAATGTAGAAGAACGCTGAAAGTCAGTGATGCCATGCTCTCCTCCACCTCCTCCTCTTCCTCCTTCACACACTGTTCCGCTGGCGCTCTCTCTCCTTTTGCATCTACCTCTCGCACCCCTTCAGTGAGTGCCAGCAGGAAGCTGGCCAAGACTCTTGGAGAGCCAGCATGTGTTTACCACCCTCTGAATGCGTGCCACATTGAGAGCCCTGCCTGCCATCTGAATGCTCTGTAATATCAATAATTGATGCTCTTGAGGAGTGGTAATTAAATTAGTTAATTATGTCAGTAAAATTACATGTAATTATGAGACTGGAGGGTATGTTTAGTAAATTAGTCTCATCCATGCTCACTGAGTGTACTGCTGCCAAATTTTATTCCTTGATGACAAGGTAATTTTGATACCCTCTCTGTTTTCAGTACCAAATGCATCATGACTCACAGAAGCTCTCTGATTCTTCCACCGGGCCTTGGCCAGTGGAAACATACATTTCTACACAAACCACCTGCATCACGTGAGGCATTGGCAAGCATTTGACTGAATTTTTCCACTGAAGAAAACCATTTTGTACTCACTGCCCCCTGCTGCAAGCGGCTCCGGAAGCGAGGGGCCCTCCGATGCCAAGGTCGACCACGAAGTCAGGATGCTGGTCTGTCTGGGTGGCATCGGTATAAGTCGCTGATCAGGGAGGGGTCAAGGATGTCTTCAGTGGCGACCCAAGAGCGTTCCCCTTGGTCGTGCCCCTCCTAGTCCACCAGATATGATATGATATTTTTGATGTGATATTTAAAGGTAGTCAAACGACAACATCTTGGCTGGCTGACCCTGGCGTTGCGAGAGCACAGCTCCAACCCCTGTGTTAGAGGCATCCACCTCCACAATGAACTGACTGGCTGGGTCCGGGGGATGGGGGTTCGGAAAAATCAAAACACAAAGAAACGCTGTTTCACTTAAATAACACCATTTAGAATCCAAAAGAATAAGATCAAGGTAAAGGAATTAGACATTCCCAAATCACAGGATCGCCTCGGTAAAGCCCTCTTTCAGCATCCGAAATGCCTCAGCGGCCACTGAGGTCGAAATTAGTCATTTGGGGGTGCCTTTCAGGAGAGGTGAGATGAACCCCCACCATGCTGAAGCTACGAATGAAACGCTGGTAAAAGTTGCCAAACCCGAGGAACCCCTGCAGCTCTTTTACTGTTGTTGGCTGGGAACACTGCAGTACCACCTCCATCTTGCCCTGGTCCATTGTCAAGACCCTGCACTGATCACATAACCCAGAAATGCAACTGAGGTCTTATGGAACTCACACTTCTCCCCTTTTGCATACAGTTTATGATCGATTAGCCGCTGTAACACCTGCCGGACATGCACAACATGCTCCTCAAACATGTCAGAATAAATCAGGATGTCGTTGCAGCATGTCATGGAAGACGTGGTTGACTAACGCCTGGAACACAGAGGGGGCGTTACAGACCAAAGGGCGCGACCATTTACTCATAGTGTCCAGTGGTGGTTAAAAAGGTGGTCTCCCATTCATCCCCTGCTCAAATGCGGATGAGGTTGTAGGCACTGCTCAGATCGAGCTTTGTGAAGAAGCGAGCTGTGTGGAGCTGCTCCAGAGCTGCTCCAGAGCTGCAGGAACCCAAGGCAGGGAAAAACAGTACTTCACAGTCATTTAATTAAGGCTGGGGTAGTTAATTCACTGCCACTATATACAACCTTTTTTATCCTTGGATCAGGTCGAAAATACTGTCGTTAATGCAGGCAGAGTGACACAAACAAGTCTTCCCACCGAGTAAGGCTCAGTGCATTGCCTAAATATACTGTGAGTGATTTGGCGAATGGGAGTCAGGTGTGTGGCACTCAGAAACTGCACACTGGGGTTGATGGGAGATGTAGTGTGTTTAGAACTCTGGAGACAGCCTACGGTGACCAGAGGGGGAAACAGAGCTCTGACTTCTAACACAGGTTCAATATCTGCCTCAAAGTGTCATTTGGCAAGACACTGAACGCCACTTTACCTCTGGTAAAGTGTGTGAATGGGGGAGGTGGACTGTGACTGTAAAGCACTTTGTGCCTGCGAGGAAGGTAGAAAAACGCAATACAAGTGTAAGCCATTTTACAAGTCAAATCAATAGCTTTATGCATTTGACCAATCTGATGGGCCCCTTTAATGCTAGATAATCGCCTCCTATGTAGACTAGGGTCGTTTGGAATGTAATTTAAGTTAAGTTGACTCTAATTAAACTAAACTGTTACAGTGAAATTGAAATAATGTTTTTGTGTTTTTTGGTCTATGTTCATGTATCACAAGTTAAATCGTTATATTGATCACTAATACAGCAAATCGCAAGTTTTCCTCATGTCGTGCAGCCCTAATAGTCATCGTATCTGAAAATGAAATCCCATCTGTGTCATCCATTTGTAAAAACTTGTCTAAATACGCCTGTGTGAAGAGACACTCTGAAACATCAGCCACTGCCTGCAGGCTGTGGACCAACTCTCATGTTTGACTTACTAATTCAGAGGGGAGGCTTATCTGTAAGCTCTGCCATATTGCAGGACCACATTTTCCCAAAGATCACATAATCAGCTTGTCAAGCTGCTGCTTGTTGACACAACATTGTCTTGACCAGCATGACTGCACAGAGAAAATCTCACTATAACCACAGTATTAACCACAGAACACTGTGTGTTTTGTGGTTAATGGGATTAAACTCAGTGCCAGAGAAGATTTTCCAGCATTAATTGTCTCTGGATTACATTAATAGAGTGACGACAGCATCATCTGAAAGTCTCGAGCAGGAATCTGCAGTTCTGTGAAAAGCCCACGTCTGCTGTAAGATTTAGTGACATCTGATGACATAGATCAACCAGGAGGCAATCTGCTGTTTCCATTTAAAATGGCAAAAATATAACAGAAAGAGGGAAAGGATGTAAATTCTCGCTCGTCCACACACATAAAGGATATTAATGATTTGCACAGTTGCTGGACCACTCGGCCCTGCAGTGGCATCATGTGAAAGCTGAGAGGCCTCAGAGGCTGACAGTGTCTCGGCGCCTCAGGCTGGATCCTTTTAATTTATGTGAGGAAAGAACTGCAAAGTGCTGTCGTCTCTCCAGAGATGCCTCTGCAAGTTAATTGCTTTTTTACCACTTGTTACCGGCTCAAACACTCGCCTTCACTTGTATCCTCTGGGATAGCAAACACTTTTTGATTTGTTCACTTCAAATCTGTCTACTCTGGATGGCTTTTTGAATCAAACAGATATCCAAAGTAAAGAGCTGTCTAGGTTTGACTGCAGAGAAGCTGTCATTTCACTGACACCTACACAGTTTCAAATAGGGACTTAAATGTATCTCAACGGGAAGTTCAGCAGAAGGATTGTGCTGTGAGAAAAGAGGTAGCAATGTTTATGACCTCAGTAATGGAACCATTAATGACAAACAATCAATATTAAGAAATAAACTTTCTTTTTCTAGTTTTAGGGTTTATGCTAGCAATGCACTCAGCTGGGTTTATTGACACTGTTTTTGTTTCTCTGACAGAGACTGAGATATGTTTTTTTAAAATATAAATGTAGATTCATTAACCAAAATCCTGACACAATTAAAGGAAAACTGTCGGAGTAAAGGTAGTAAAAGTATTACGATGCTTGTTCTAACAAGTTAATGAACCTATCCCGTGATAGACTGTTGAACTGTCCTGTGTGTACCCCGCCTTGGCCCTGCAGCAGCTGGGACAGACTCCAGGAATGCACAGGAATAATGAGGTATAGAAGATGGAATGATGGTTATTACATTTCTGGTGTTTCTAAATTAGGGCACTTTATTGTTCAATATAGTTTTGAAAAACAGTAAGCTTTCTATCAAAACAAGATGATGCTGGTGTGTTTGGTAAGTCTTTAGTAGGATTAACAAGCCTCTGAAATTATCTCAAACTGCCCAATAAAACTCATGACATGCATCATAAATACTTGTAAAGTCAATATCCTTGAGCTGTGCCATCCCAACATGCTGCCCGTACACATTATGTTGTGTGTGCATGTGTTTGTGTGTGTTGTGTACATTTCAAATGAGCAACCATAAGCTTGAGTGCATGTCTATTTTACACACCCATGAATAGTAATGTGCAATTTCAGGGAGGAACCACAACAATGGTTTAATGAAAGCCCTCCTCTTCGAAATGAAATCAAACACATTTTAACCCTTCATCCTTCCTGTATTACACGCGCACGCTCACACATGCACATACACGCGCTTGTGCGCACACACACACACACACACACACACACACACACACAATTACTGAACTACGTAGGATCCTAAATAATCTATCAAATTTGTTTTGGCTATGTCGAAAGAAACAGATAAAGAAAGGCCCCAGGACCAGGAATGCTAACCCTGCATCCTATCATGACGCAATTAATAGTAAAACATCAGAGAGGGAAAACACATCTATACAAGAGCTATTTCAACATTTTAGGTTGGTGCACTGATACAAAAAAAACATGTTTACTAAGATTCCAATAAGGAAGGGAAAAAATACATTTAAAAAATAATGTTTAAGGATTTGCACATCTAATCCACATGAGGACTTGATAAAGGCATTTTACTGCAACTAAGGCAAAATACCTGAAGAGCTAATATTTCTGGGCTTGCTAAAGAAAGTTTTCCTCTGGAAGAGCTGGAAGAACTAAGGAGAAAGAGGTTTGGACCTTCTTACTGAGACGGCTTTTCCTTTGACCCAAACTCCAGAAAGCAATAGATGATGGATGGCTGGATGGAAGCGTGAACAGATGGATGAGAAATGTCAGAGAGTAGTCCATTACTACGAGAGCAATTTTCACCAAAACTGCATTTAAAATAAAATCCAAGGGTTCTTTTTGGGAACAGATTAAAAAGCCACGAAATTATGCATTTGGTAAGTTCTTGTGGCGTGACGGCAAACATTTTACACTTTCATTATGTGATTATTAGTAAAATACTGACCTCAAGATAAATATATTACATCAAGCCCTGTGACCAAGATAAACAGAAAAAAGTAAATCTCAGAAAGTGACACATCCAAATGTTTCCCTTTGAGAAAGAATTATGAGCTGGGAAATGTGCTAATGTGGCATTCTTTAGAAGCATTTAAATTAATGTGCCATGAAATAGCCCATTAATGACAATGCATGGGCCATACATGCTGAATGGAGATGAGTACCACGCAACTGTTGCCATAGCAAAGCAAACATCATTACTCTAAACGACTGATTGAAAAATATTTTCAGTTTCTTTGCATGTCTTTGGTTCAGCAGAGAAACTCTAAATTCACTCACAGCACCTCTCTAGATTTAACCGCATAGAAGGCAGAAATTTGCAGGAGACATGTTTCAAAGGCTGGCAGTAAATAACTTTTTAAAAGAAAAAGGAGACTGAAACATTTTTTTAATGTCAACATGGTAACATCTATTTTTGCATCTTTTTAGGGCCTGTATCATGCAAAATCGACTTTTTGGAGTTCTTACATTTTTTATGATGTTCATTCCTCATGAAAAACAACACCAAAGCAGAATTAGGATGAATTCCTCTAAAACCCTGTGCTCTGAGCACCAACCATACACAATCTACAAAAACAAGTAGATCCTCCATGGACGTGTATATCACTGGACAGCTTGACCCCCTCTCCATTTACGATCCAAATAGGAAGTAGCTGTTGGCTCCAAGAACCTAAAATCCCATTGACTTCTAATAAGAAATACACAGCTATTGCTCAGTCATTCTATGAAACAAATCCCAATTTCAGCCACCTGCACAATCAGAAGATCAGAAATATTAGCAGCTCATGTGCTGTCACAGCTTTAAGATGCTTTTCAGAGTGCAGAATGCATTTCTTTGGCCGTTGATGAGTCCACGGATGTCACAGATAGTGCTCAACCTTTGGTTGGTTTTAGTTTTTTTTTTGTTACAAACAAACCAAAGAGATTTGTAAAGACTTGCTGGGTGTGAGGCCGCTTGGGACGCACACAAGAGGCGAAGACAGCCTTGAAGCATCTCCTTGCCTCAACTTCTCTGAAAAATCTTTCAAAAGACGTTGTTGGTGGGATGACGAGGCTCACAAGAAGGCGCTCCAGCCATGTTAGGAAAAGAGAGGGGGGCTGTATCGCGGATGAAAGAAAATAAACCACATTCCATTGCATACCACTGTTTTATTCACCAGAGTGTTCTCTTTGCCTCTCTGAAGGAAGCGTTAAGCAAAGTAATGGGCATCATGATAAAACTACGGGTAATCAACTTCTTGTGAGCTTCGTCCTCCCACCAACAACGTCTTTTGAAAGATTTTTTAAGAGAAGTTGAGGCAAATGCAAATTACCTCCGGTTGCACAACGACCTTAGATGGCTGAATAAAGGAAATACTTTAGCTCGCTTTTGGTCCATTTTCAAATGATGAGGAGCCAGAAAGCTTCTTACTGTTTTGCAATTTATGGTGGGAAATCCGTAATTAGTCAATAACAAAAGTTGATTTCAGTACTTTGTTATGTACCCTTTGTTGAGAATGTCAGAGGTCAAAAACGTTTCTGTAGGTCTTCTAAAGATTTTCCAACAATCTATGTTGGTCCATTATTTCATCCAGATCTTCTGATGAGCTCTGATGTTTTGGGTACTGTTGCTGGAAAACAGACTTTGAACTCCCTCCACAGAATTTTAGTTAGATTGAGATCCGAAGACTGATTAGAAAATTCCAGAACCTTAAAATGCTTTATACGTAGCCACTCCTTTGTTGTAATGCTTGAAGATCCAGCCATGTTTCATCCTCAATGCTCTCCGTGCTGGAAGAAGGATTTTCTCCTTATATCTAACCAGATATGGCCTCATTCATTTTGTCTTTCACATGGATCCGTCGTCCTGTCCCCTTTGCAGAAAACAGTCACACACCATGATGTTTTCATCCCCATGCTTTACATTGGGTGTGGTCTTCTAGTTTGGTCTCATCTGACCACATGACATTTCATCAGTCCTCTTCTGGATCATCCAATTGCTCACTAGAGAACATGGTATGGGCCCGGACATGTGCTGGCTAAACAGGGGAAGACGTCTTAGTCTACAGGGTTTGGCCGAATCCAAGTTCTTCCTCTACCCCCACAGCTGCTCCCTACCTCTCCAATTGTAGGGGCATATTGAGTTGGTGGGCTGTCCGACATAGTTTTTTTAGTTTCTCAAAGTGCAATTCCTAAATCAAAATCAATGCATTTAATATAAAATATATTTATACAAACTATTACAGACTAAAAATAGAATTTAACCCATTTGACTGCAATTTAAACTTTTTTTTAGTTGATCCTCTAAGTTATATTCAGTACACCCTACTTTCAACTCCTTATCTAAAGGATACCAGCCTCCTTCCAAGCAGAAAACACAGCTTATGGTAAAATCTATGGTCATAAATCACACACAAACGCACACATGTGCATGCAGGCAGAGAACAAACACACAGCCACACTCTTCTATGTTCTCTTTCCATACAGCAAGCTTGTCTGCAGGTGGGAAAAGTGATTACTCACCACAAAACACCAGTTGGACAGCTGCAAAAGGAGGGCGTTTAACTAGTAAACTTTAAAGACGACTCCACATGAAGACCAGAGGGGAAGAAAAAGCCCCACTGGTAGCATGAAAAGCATGAAAACAGACAGAATTTGGTTATTTAAGTGATTAAAGTATGAGCTGCAGGGCGGCTCCTGAAGCAAGCATGACATGTCCAGAGGATTTTTGCCCTGGACAAGCTGCCTGTTGCCCAAGCTGCTTCAGTTGGAGTCCTACAGTACAATGATGAGGTGCTCTAGAAAGTAGAAGGTCTTTCAGTCCAAAAATACAGACAATCTGTCGTTATTCACTGATTACTGCTGCAAAGTGCTAATAATTGTTTTAACACTTCATAAAATACTGTCATATAAAGGTCCTTTGTTAAAAATTTACTATGAAAAAAGAAAAATTGATACCATATATTTTAAAATAAACTACAGCATTAGCAATATAAATGGTATCTTTTTATCCAATTTATTTGTAACTATATTTTATATTCAATAATTTTTTATTTAATTTAATTCTCTTTAAAGACGAAAATGTGCCACTATAGTAAATTGATTGTTTTCGGTTAAAAAAGGAAACACATAAAAATGTATGCAATACAATAAATTGGAATATTTAACATTTCTTTAGACAAAATGTGCAGTTGAAATGTGCATATGATTACAAAAATTATTGTGAGTGAGGGACAAAGTCAAACCAATACACCTAAGAATAATAATATTAATGCTAAAATGAAGTGCTATTGATATTTTTTGTGATTGTATTAAAAAAATAACTAAATAAAGATAGAAAAGGATAGAAGCTGAATGCAGTTTCTCCATGTTTGGTTTTGACTCTAAGTTCTGACAGAAGACTGGATTCAGATGAGCAGAGAGGTCTGGCTGGTACATTCTCACTGATTTTCTCTTATTAAACAATTCATTTGATTTTTTCCAGTCAGGCTTTAGACCCCATCATAGCACAGAAACTGCTCTTATCAAGGTAACCAAAGACATCCGCCTGAACACTGATGATGGCAAAGTCTCTGTCTTAATCCTGCTAGACCTGAGCGCTGCCTTTGATACTGTTGATCATGGGATCCTTTTGCACAGACTCCAAGACTGGGTTGGCATCTCTGGATCTGCCCTAAGTTGGCTCAAGTCTTATCTAGAAGACAGGACATATTTTGTTGAAATTGGGAGTTGTGTCTCAGACTACATGGCCTTGACTTGTGGTGTGCCCCAGGGATCGATCCTGGGACCTCTTCTGTTCAACCTCTACATGCTGCCACTAGGGCAGTTAATACGCAGTAATAACATATCTTATCACAACTATGCAGATGATACTCAGATCTATGTGTCACTGACAGCAGGGGAATATGGGCCGGTGGATTCACTCAACCACTGCCTCCAACAGATCAGTCGTGGATGCAGAACAACTTTCTCCAGCTAAACTCAAACAAGACCGAAGTTATTATTTTTGGCCCACAGAAACAAAGAGAAAGTGTCAGCAGCTACCTTCATTCTCTGTCTCTTAAACCCTCAAATCAAGTCAGAAATCTAGGGGTAATCATGGACTCTGACCTAAACGTTAACAGCCATATCAAGTCAGTAACATCAGCGGCATTTTACCATCTAAAAAACATTGCCAAAATCAAAAACATAATGTCAAAGCCAGACCTGGAGATACTTATTCATGCATTTGTCTCCAGTAGGTTAGACTACTGTAATGGCCTGCTCACCGACCTCTCCAAACGAGCTGTAAAACAGCTTCAGTACATCCAGAATGCTGCTGCACGAGTCCTGACCAGAACCAGGAAGTATGATCACATTAGTCCTGTGCTCAGGTCTCTGCACTGGCTCCCTGTACCTCAAAGAATAGACTTCAAAGCAGCTCTGCTTGTGTACAAGTCTCTCCATGGCCGAGCACCAAAGTACATCTCAGACATGTTAGTGCCATATGAACCATCTCGTACTCTGAGGACCTCAGGGGCCGGCCTCCTGTTGATACCCAGAGTCAGAACTAAACAAGGGGAATCGATGTTTCAATATTCTGCAGCTAAAATCTGGAACAGCCTCCCTGAAGTCATAAGACAGGCCTCTTCTGTGTTCATGTTCAAATCTAGACTTAAAACATTTCTGTTTAGCCGTGTATATGACTGAGAGGTCCTATCTGCACTTTTCTTTCCTTTCCTTCCTTTATTTTTTATTTCTATGATGTATTGTGATTTTAATGCATTTTTCTGTTTTGTGAAGCACCTTGAATTACTTCGTGTACGAATTATGTTACACAAATAAACTTGCCTTGCCTTGCCATTCTGGGTCACAAGGTCAGTTATGTATTTTGATGCTAAACCTTTCAAAGCTTTGAAAACAAGCAATAGAACTTTAAACTCTATCCTCTGGCAGACAGGCAGACAGTGGAAAGACCTCAGAACTGGACTGAACTAGTTCTTGCAAGAACCCAATTCGCAGAGTTCTAAAATAGATGCGGTTACCTGATTTTTTGGTAGCTCTGTAAAAAAGTTACAAGTGGTCAAGTTGACTGAAAATGAATGCATTAACTAGTTTTTCAGGTGCTGCTTAGACATCAGAACCTTAATCCTTGAACTCTTTTTAAGATGATAGTGGGCTGATTTTGTAAATGATGATTTTGAATAGATTGAAGCTCTGTAGCGGCCTTCTCTTTAGACACAAAAACAGTAATTTCAGTTTTGTTTTTGTTTAACTGAAGTAATTTGAGGCACAACCAGTCATTAATGTCCTTAATTTACCAAAAGCCTCGGGGCCTTGGTCCCGATGTCAATGAAATATATCTGTGTGTCATCTGCGTAGCTTTGGTAACTAATGCTGTTGTTCTTTATAACCTGGGCCAGTAAGAGCATGTGGATATTAAATCTAAGTGACCCCAGGAGGGAGCCTTGGGGATCTCCACATACAATTTCTGTTGGCTCAGATCTGAAGTTACTAATTGACACAAAATACTTCCTGTTTTCCAAGTACGTTTTAAACCAACATGGTAATGGCACATCAAGACCCACCTAGTTTTCCAGACATTTGATTAATATAGCATGGCCAACTGTATCAAGCGTATTAATTGTTTTATTAGATCCAATAAAACAGAAAAACAAGCACTGATATATTTCCACTGTCTGTATTCATATGTATGTCATTGGTCAAGTTGGTCAGAGGGGTCTCAGTGCTGTGGGGAGGTCTTGCCTTTTAGTAAATATGTAAACACAATAGCCAACTATAATAAAAACCTACAGAAATGAATTAATGTGTAAATTTATTGGGAACAATAAATCCCTCTTATTTTCTACACATGCAAGTATAAATGTTTTTTAGGTATACTTTTTACTTTATTTCATGTTACTCTTTTTAGTAGTACCTTGTTTTCATTTCCCCCCACAAATAAATCAAACATTAAAATTTAATCCAAAAGCAAAAGATCTGTTGGCCCTCCCAGACCTGATTTACATTTAATCACAATAGTTCACTTTGAGTAGTATTTATAGAGAATAAAGGAATACAAAATGAATGAAAACCTGATCCTCACTGAGATAAAGGAAAAGTCATATCCTTACGTGCTTTGAAAGTTGTGAAAAAGCTCTTTTCATCACAGGCACAGAAGAACTAATGTGAGATTAAATTTAGTATGACTGAGCTGTCATGAAGGTGAAGATGAGGACCCAGCATCATCTGACTCAAAGCGTAAATAAGACACAACTGTGTGAACTGTGAGTGTGTTTTTATTTTCTTTTTTTAGAAACTTTGGAAACTTGGTGATTGCTATTTCTAATGATTCATTAAAAAAATCTTTTGAGCTAGGACAGAAAAAGCCTGGCCAACATGTCAAATATGAAAGCAACTAAATCAGTTATGAGCTTCAATGAAAATCAAATCCAGCCTGAATCAGCTATCTGCTGCTGTACAGTGAGCTATCAGAATGAGCTTTGTGTCACGGTTTTAGGTTTCTTTGCCGTTATGTTCTAGTTGTTTTATGTTCGGGCCGGTTTGAGTTACTTCCTGTTTTATTTTGTAGCATTTCCTGTTTTGTTGTTGTTTCAAGTTTTACCTTTCCCCATCAGTCCTGAGTGTTTCCACCTGTGTCTTGTTCCCTTGTATGTATTTAAGTCTTGTCTTTCCCTTCCTCCTGTGCTGGTCCATATTCTGCTTTTCCCCAGTTTTGCGTATTAAGTGTTTACTCGAGTTTCGAGTTGTGGTTTGCCTGCTTTAGCAGTGGTTTTTGGTTTCCTTAGTTTAGTTATTAAAGCTCCTGTTCCCCTGCAACCTCCTGCCTCCTCTCCTCTCTGCGCCTGGGTACTCCCTCATCCTCTCCCCGTAACATTATGGACCAGCCAGTACCCAGCAGAGGAGACCTGTCTCTGGTGGACCCCTGGCTCTTCCCAGATCTACACAGACTTCAAGGGGAGTCGCCTGGCCGTAAGAGGGGGTCGTCGACATCACCGCCGCCCCCATTCTAAGTCCTCCCGTTTCCTGGTTGGAGCAGGACGTTCTCCGGCATAGGTCCTTCCTTGACCCTCTGGACCAGGACCTATGGCTCTGGGAGGACTTGTTCCTGGAGGAGGAGAGGGCCGCGACCCAGTGGACTTTGGAGTGTTTTCAGCTCCCCGCCTCCGTCTTCAACGGGAGTCGACTGGCTGTAAGAGGGGGCCACCGTCGTCGCCACCGCCCTTCTCGGCGTCCCGTCTTTTATTTCTTCTTAAAAGAAAACACAAACTGTTTTCTTATCTGTTTTGTCCCTTTCGGGGTCAGGGGGGTGCCAGAGCCTTTTTTAAAAAGCTGGATTCTGTTAAAGATCGCCACATGTTGCTAGTATTATATTTATTGAGCGGAACGCAACTCTGACAGAAATCGTGAAAGAATTATTTCTGGTAATTTCTGCTGGCTTTGTGGATGGATGTCAACAGAAACTAAATGTATTCTTCTTTTACATGTGCTTCAGTTCCCCACAAAACTGAATAAAAAAGAAAACTGTGTTCATTGCATCTGAATGGCAGAAGAGCTAAGATGCAATCCACCAATAGGCTAATTAACAACACTAGCCTAATTAAGTGCAAACCTTTTTTAGCCATATGGCAGATGATCCTCAAGATTTTACTCGCCAAACTGCAAATTTAGTCGCATTTGCCTCCTAGCGAGTGTTAATTTCAGACTCGGCCTGCATACCTTTATCTTTTTAATGTTTTTCTTCCTCTTCTTTTCTTTCGAAATTGTGCACCTGATACTTCCTTTAAACTTTTGTCCATTATTCACAACCTTAAATAGACTTAAGACTTTTATGCCTGTCAAACTCCCAGAGTCAATACGAGTCAGATGATTTGAACAAGTTCATTATGATACAGATTTGTTTTTGTTTATTTATTTTTTCTTTTTTAGTTTAGTTTTTATTTTTATTTACATAATCTGGTATACCCAACAAAGTATGTTAATTTTATGAATGAAGAACTATTTATTTACACCTATTTGAAAGCAGTAGTTAGGGTGTTATGCTGTCTTGAATCAAAAACTGTGAGTCTGCATCCAGTCCTGCTCCGGTGACTCCACAAAGACTTTATGCAACTTGAAAAGTTGCCCTCACAGGCCATCCAGTCTGGTACGGCTTCTCCGGCGCTCAGAATCCGTTTTGTTGGCTTGAAATTTTGGCCAGATGCCATATTTAAATTGACTGTAAAAACAATGGACAGTTCAATGCCTCCCTTCTCGTGTTCCCAATTAGGAACTACTATTGCTTCCTGATACGGGCGCCGCCACGTTGAAACCAGTCGAGGGTGATTGGTCCGAGCTGCTCTGAGTCCTGTCTATGGCAACTACTGTCCATATTTGAATTTACTGTCCATAAATACGATGACTCAGAGCGACTCGGACCAATCCCTCTCGACTTGTTTCAACATGGCAACACTCGTACCAGAAAGCAATGGTGAGGGATTTTGCCTCAATTCGCGAGAGCCGGAGGTGATGCATTTTCTTTGGGTGACGTCACACTTCGATTCGTCCATTGTTTTTACAGCCAATGAGCAAGCCAGAGCACTTTTTTGTGAAGTTAGGGCGAATAAAACGACATTAATCAGAAATCATGTGAGCCAGTATAAATTGCATACGGTGCATTTTTCAAAATGAAACCAATTTTCCGCTGTACTCACCATGTTTTCACTGTGGTGTAAACATTAAGTCATTCCCGCTGACACTGGGTCACAAAGTGTGTGGTTGGGCGTCATATCAGTCATTTAACACCATAGACAACGAGAAGGTGATCACAGAGGTCCATAACCACCCCATCCTTTATGATACTGCACATTCTTTTTATGAGGATAACGACAAATAGGACAGAGCCTGGGCTGCAGCAGGACTGCAGCCACCCGTAGGCAATGTGAGTCATTTGCTGTGGCAACACCGCTCCGGTTGTTCACCGGAGCTAGACTGGATGCAGTGTGAGCCAAGGGTTACCCCGTCCACCACCGCTCTACCTGTTTTACTTCTCAGAGTCAGACTACCTGTTCATATTCACTGCAGTTTTGAGTTGGTTTCCCCATCTTTTGTTGGCACCACCTGTGTGACTGCACCCTGGGCACCCGCCTAGATTACCCAAAACCTGCACTTCCTGAAATCATACCATGAAGCACATGTGAATGTTCCCTTTTTCAGACACTACAGACCGGATATTGACCTCTTAATCCAAGTAGAAAAGGATCATTAAAAGTATGCAACTTTGCATTTTGTGCAAAAACAAATATTTAACTTTAACCATTAGAGCCAAGATTTTAGCCTTTATTAGTCAGCCAACATGCTTTTAAATAACAGCATGGATCTTTGTGTCTGCATTGTAAAAAATTAGCAAATCACTTCTTTGTTGGAGAGCCTTTGATGGTTCCAATTACATAAAGCTGTCACATGCGGGTTGTTGACAAGCTACAGTAGAAGAGGCATTTGGGAGTGAGAAGGGCTGAAACGCAAAAGGATTACGTCAAACTGTTGCAAATCATTCTCAGGGATTAGGGAGGCTTAAAGTCAGAAGAAAACTCAATGTGTGTTTCCTCTAAACATGTGTGTGTGTTTGTGTACACTGTTATTGCAGGGTTAACAGAGGTGAATACAATACAAAAAATATCTGGGCTGGCAGAGAAATTATAACACAATGATATATCATACAATCTCCCCAATGTGTGTCTGGATTTTGGTGTGCATGTGTGCGTGCATGCCTGTGTGCAGGCACGTGCATTTTTGTGTGAGTGCATTTTTGTGTGCGTGTGTGCATGCTTTGATCTGTGTGCGCTTGCATAGATGTGTTTGTGTGTGCTTGTCTATGTGCATGTGCACTGCAAAAACGGAACCTCTTTATAAAGCAAAAAGATTTGTGTTTCAAGAAAAATTGTCTTTTTCTTGCAAGAAAAATTATCCTAAGGAAGTTTCTCAATAGGAAAATAATCTTAGTTTGACTAAAACATGTCGTAGAGACTAAAATTTCTTTCTTAAAAAAATAACTCTTAGTAAGACCCTTTTTATACCCCATTGGCAGATTTTATTTTGCTTATTTGAAAAAAATCTGCCAATGGGGTAAAAACATTTTATTTATGTCTATAGGGCCTGTTTTGTGTGTATACATGTCTGTCTGTATGCATTTCTATATGAGTGCAGATTTTTGTGTGCATGCATGCATATGTGTGTGTCATTGAGGTGTGAATAAGCTTTAGATGTGTCCAGCTCTTTCTCCAACAGTCTTAATCTGCAAGATGACCTACCTGGTCACACCCAATCTCCTGGACGGGTCCCCTATTGTAGCAGACAGTTTACTGGCTCCTCCACAGTCAAGTGCAGTTACAGCGTGACGGATCAGGGAGCTATCAGACAGTGTGGCCATCACATCATGTCTGTGTCTGTCTCTGCGTGCCTGGCAGGAAGGCCAGAGTGGTTTCAGACACACAGGGAGAAGGAGAAAGGCAGCCTGACAGCTGTCAGACTTATCGTAAAGATGATGGACAGGATCACAGACGGGTAGAAGAAAGCAAAGGTGCAGAGGCTGATTGACTGATTAATGAATAAGGTCTGAGCTTACATTTGCTCAGAGAGGTCTGCAGGTGGATCCGTTTTAGCAAATAGTCAGGCTGCATTGGAAACAATAGGGATGGTTTTGAAAAACAGTGGAGAAGAGATCCATTCTAATAAACCATAAGCTCTTAACGTGGGCTTGGGCACACAGGGAGTTTGACCAGGTGCTGCTCTTTGTCCAAGTGTGTTTGTCATCTGTGCTCACAATGTGTTTACTCTGGGACAATGTCACTACTCATATCCAAGTGAGGAATGTTTTGTGTCCCATAAGCTGCACCTCAGCAAACAGAACACTGAACCAGAACCACTTGTGCTTCAAAACGTGGACTAGAAATGCTGTCCACGCTCTGATTTTACTCTGCAGGGTTCCACCAACTGTCATCACACCACAAAGGATTGAATTGTTACTCTGTTTTATAGTTTTTTTCCCCTTTCATCATTGTATTAATTGTAAATCAACTAGCAGAGCTGCTGGTTTAGGAGAATCTGAACTTTAACATTTGTTTTCCCCAAAGACTTCTGTAACAGAAACAGATTGTGTCCATTTAAAAGGTCCCATTAAAATGTGACTCCAGCACTCTGGGAAACGCATGCTCCTGCAGTCGCAGTGACGCCTGTATCTGCATGTGTACACAAACGTCAATAAAAGTGTACAATAAATAAATGTTAGAGCACACTTCATCAGTGAATCTGTGTGAAATTTCAGCTTTTATTTGTCTTTGCAGTGTGAGAAAGAACAATGTCACACCTTTCACTCTGCCGTGTTTCAAGAGGTAGGCATACATGTCAGCTTTTATGGCAGGCCCTTTTTGCCCCAACATTTAAGCTATGAAAATAAAGAAATTCTGCTGATGCATAAAATGCGGCTGGGAAAAGCACACAGTAACACCTGGTGGCGCAGCATCAATTGGTGGCTGTTAAATAGATCCCTGTTTGTGCCAGCTGCTGCATTGTTGGACTGAGACAATATGAGAGTTCCAGTAGCAGGGCCTGCCACTAGTTTATCTCTGTGTGGGTGTGTGTGTAGTCTGACCTCAAAGCCCCTACCAACCCCACTTTGGTGTTTTCCTAGGATAACCTTGCTGGAACTTTTTACTGGATTTATGTCACGAGCATTGCATTTTGAAAACTGAACACCAGCGTTCTGCAGAACTGATCTGTTTTAGAAGTTTGGATGTGTTTTTTGGTAAATCCACTGCACACTGTGCACAGGAAAACTGAAGTGCTCTGCGTGGAGATCCTCTGCAGGGGCTCTGGAAGTAATTGCTGTTTGCAATGCATGCTTTCATGCTCCATTGGTTTGTCATTTATCAAAGTGTAATATTTTCTTCTTCGTGAGGAGATCCGTGCAAAAGCTTCCTCCAGACACTTTGTCTCAGAGCCATTCAGCACAGATTCACTGAGCCTGATTATTGATGATGCTGAGGAGAATTGTAGTGTTAATGAGATATTTTTCTCTGCTTTTCTTCTCCATTGCCACCATCTCAGAAAATCTCTCTGCTCTTTGTATCTTTCAGCAGCTGACCTCACTTAACGTGCAAAGTGAGTTACCTACGTGGATTTTCAACGTGAGTTCTTCAAACAGTTCTGGGTGGGTGCCATCGACGGTCTTTCCTAAAGGGTCATCACACAGTACCAGGTCACCAATCAATTGAATCCTTCGGGGGGCGAGCCTGCCTTTCTTTTGACTGATGAGTAAGTCTATCCTTCTAGGTCTTTTGAGTTAATCCAGTTTGACCTTTGGAAAAATTTTTGAAAGATGTCGCTCTATGTGTGCAATAGTGTGAAGTCAATAACGCAGTAGCTGCTGGGATTTGAAAGCATGTTGTCATGTGCAAATCATGGCTTTTAACTAGTTTCTTTTTGTTTCTACTGAGATCTTCATTCCACCAATTCCATGTACAACAAAGGGGGGTGATATTTTCACTCTTTAAATTTAATTGTTCAGCAGCTGCATGAGTGATGTTGTTGGTGTAAGATGCTAAGTCAATGAGTGTACCAATCTTCTGTCCATTTTTTGTTGTCACCTGCAAGATCATCATGATGACTGGTGCATCTTCCAGGCCTCTATCTTCTTGCAAACTTGTTTTGTACCCTGTAGTATTCACTGTTCTGGATACAATGTTGCAGAAGGCCTTTTTACATTGCTGTGCGAGTTCAGGTGAGAGTTTAACCAAAAATTCTTCTTGCACTTCTGTAATTTTCCCACTTGTTGACGTGGCTTTGCTTTCCTGTGGTATGACTCCAGTTTTCGGACAAAGGTAGTAATGGTTGCTTAGACAAATTTTACATTCTGATCTTTCCTACACAGAAATTCAGAGGTACACGTGATGCTTTTCTCATGCACTTCTAAACACTTCGTGGAAGCTCCAACTGTGTTCACTGCCTTTCCCAGTCTGTCCCCAACTTCTTGCATAGGTAGAGTTTTAGGGCATGCCTTGGATGGCCACACACTCCACAAGTGGACATACTTTTGGCCACTCTTGTCCTGTCTTGCTTCGATTCTGGTTTGAGGTTGATCCAATTGCTCATAAATGTTCTCCTGTCCTTTGAAGAACTGCAACAAGAAATCAAAGCAATTTTCAGATGTCACATCATCAGATCTATCATGTACACTAGCCACTCCTTCTTCAAAATGTCTGATAATTTGCTTTCAATATTCCTGTGTCACCAAGATCTTGAAGGCCAGTCACAGATTTTTCAACAGTCTGGATCAAGTTATTTGTTTTCCTAGGCTCTTGGCCCCTGATGGGTAACAATTTTTGTATACAGTGGGGCAAAAAAGTATTTAGTGAGCCGCCAATTGTACAAGTTCTCCCACTTAAAATGATGAGAGAAATCTGTAATATTCATCATAGTTATACCAGGTGCCAGAAGACCCTGACCCCAGCCTCAAGACAAGGGCAGATGGACGAGGAGCGGTAATGCCCAAGCACCCCACCCCCTAAGTCACGAAGTTAGTAATGGGAGACCAGAGAGACAGAATTCTTTCCAAGTTACTTGTACTGGCTGACATTTTTTGCAAGCTGATATGATCAAACAGCAGATTCCTGTATTGACTTTTACTGTTACAACATGGGTTTCTTGAACTTCTAACACATTAGGTGTATATTTGTACAAAACCCCCTTTTTTAATTTAGGCTAAATTTTATTTATTTTAATATTAATTACATTTATATGTTTTTTTTTTCATTTGACCGGACAGAAAAGAAGAAGAGGAAAGAATGGAGGGATATAGGAGACAGGGGATAAGGTCACAGAAGAAAGTGGGAAAAAGGGAGTTAAGGAGATCTGGATGATTACAGAGGTGGCGGTGGGAGAGCAAAATCATTGGGTGACAAGATGCTGGAGGATTATCATCATTACTGTCTGGTGTAAATGTTAGTCAAAAAGGGGTAGAAACTGTCCACAAACACATACTAAAGTGTTACAAACATACCTGTTGTCTTCGAAAATGTTCACATACAATCATGTCAACACAACTACAGTTCACATACACATATGCATACAAACAAACATACGTAAAGCATTTTATTTTGTCACTCATACTTATTATGTAATTGTGAGCTGACACCTGTGCTCAGGTGGGTGTTTATGTTCTGCTGAGGTGGATGATGGAATGCAAAAAGAGGACGAGTGCCCGGCCGTCCCCACACCAAGAGGTAGCCAGGGCCCCCTAACACTGGCATTGTTTTGCAGATAGAGGAAATCTGCCCGCCGGGCAATCCAGCCAGACACCAGACCAGGGCTAGCAGGGCTACCACCGCAGGGGCCCTGACGCCAAAGAGCATGTAGGTACAGGAGCACGGAGAGTGCAGACCCCAGCCCATCCAGGAAGATAGTCCTCCGCCCCGCCAAGGGATCAAGCCCGTGACCCCACTACTGGGGAGCCCCCCTAGCCCCAGACAAGCCAGCCACCACCACCCAGGGGTTCTGGGCATCCCCCCTCCCCAACCTCAGGCATAAGCCAGGGCCCCCCAAGGGAGACCCGCCCCATGCTCCAGGCAGCCACCCTCCCACCCTGCAGGAGGTCGGGAAAGAATAAGGCAGAGGCCAGCAATGAAGAGGACACCAAGAGAAGTGGAGGTCCATGAACAGTGTAAAAAACATTGCCCAACCAGGCTCCCCCACAGTCAGATTTGTGGAGGGGATCAATGCTCGGGAGCAAGGATCTGAACCCGCACCACAGGGACATGATCATGCCCTGGCTCAGGTGCAATATGATCCCCGGTTCGTGGTCATCCCGGCCGTGTCCCGGGACAGATGATCGGAGGCCCCACCTTCCTTGTGTACGGTCTGTAATGTTTACATGTGTTTGTATTGGCGTGTACATTTTTAAGCGTAAGCTGCAGCTAAAATTGGTGGTTGGGGCACTGAGAGGACATCGCCTGTTTGCTCACAGGGATGTTCAAACACCATCCCAGCAAGAGACCTTAAATGTCTAAGCTGCAGTTAAAATTGGCGGTTGGGACTCTGAGAAGACATCTCCTGCTTCCTGGCAGTGACATCCAAGCACCCCCCCCCCCACACCAAGGGTTCTACATGTCTGAGGTGCAATCAAATCCGAGAGGCCAACCAGACCAGGCAGGTCAAGGCCCCTACCGATTGCCTCAGTGGAGACCCCAAATCATCAAACCCCAAAGGTCCCATACTTATATGACTCCCCTCCCCCTCCACAGACACCCCTCCGAACCCCGCAGACGTGGAAGGTGTCACCCGGAGCAACCTCAAGAGGGTTGCCCCCCCCCATCCCAAGGTCAGAGAAGGGGTTATCCCATGCCCAGGTGCAGATAAGCTGTCCATCCGGGGCAGATGGGCCCCACCAGGACAGGCCCCCGTGCCAGCCCTCCAGCGTGAGAAAAATGCTCACCCCCCAAGCCAAGCCATACTCCCACCCAATCGCGCCATCCGTAGCCCCCAATGCCCAAGCAAAGAAGATCATGCGGCGCCCCCACCTACCCCACCCAAGCGCCGACCCAGACCCCCCGACCAACAGAGCCTTCATTTCCCCCAACGGAAAAATATTTTTCGTATTTTTCTAGTTTTGTAAAAAATCTTTTGCAATACAAAGAGTTTTAGATACTAATTCTCCCTCCGTATCGATGGCACTCATGTCACCAAGCACACAAAGTGACGGTGAAGCCATGTGTGGGGGTGTAGCACCGTCAGCTGGTGGCTGCGCTCGCACATTCACACACACACCCACACTGTTGGATGTGCACAAGCAGATACACAATCACGCCCTTCATTTATTAAAACTTACCTTTCTCATACGTAGTTGCCGATTCTTCATCCTCTCTTACACAAAGCTTGGACAGCCTCATCATTAGCTTCTTTTGTTTACCCAGACGTTAGTGACCAACCCCGCAGGTCATATGACTCACCTGACGTTGAGTTTGTATTTTTTAGATTATTTATTTAGATTATTTTTTAGATTATTGTAATTTTTGTGAAAAACATAGATTATGTTTCTTTGGGTGGAAGATGGAAAATGCTTGTTTTTTGTATTTTTGCAAGACATCTGATTTGGTCGACCTTCCGATCAGAGGTCGACCCCCCTACCACTGCACCATTGCCGCAAGATCACTGAGAATAATTGGATGAATACTGGAACTTTTGATATCTTTCAAAAGAGATTTGTTTTACTAATAAATTGTCTAAACGAGAGTGTGAGAGGTGAACTGGAGTGAATAAAGTGAACCCTTTAGTGTTTGAGTGACATGAGTGCCAAGCGTCGCAGAGATCCAAATCATTCATGTACTGCTGTAGAATATTCACAGACCACCATGTGTGCTGCTGCGCTGATTCAATCAAGTTCAGGATCCAGAACCAAACTGAAGCCTTCTCCTATAATTATTCTGGATTCAGAGTGAACTGAAAGTGAAGTGAAGAATTTGTGAAAGAAGTCGTCAACATTCGGGCCACAGATACTAGCTATGCAGAAGTTATGATTCTGAACTGATAATGAATGATTACAATTCTGCCTTCTGGGTCAATAACTGTATCCTTATGTTGAATATTTGTATTGATGAAAACAGCAACTCCTCTGTGTTTGGAGTTGTAATTATCAGAGTACATCAATGAAATTGGGAAATACTGAGCAGCGCATGAGATGATCAGCTGCTGTAGATAAGTGGGTCTCTTGCAGTAAAGCTGTACCTGCTTTTAGATCATTCAGGTGATCTAAAAGTAATTCTTTAGATAAGCTATTTACAATCTAAAATAAATAATGTGGAGGGCATAAACATGTGAAGCATCAAAGTAATTTATAATTTTAAAATGTAAGTACCGTAAATTCTGGACTGTAGAGCGCACCCGATTACAAGCCGCATCCACCCTTTTTCACGAGTTTAATGTCTTTTGAACATACACAAGTCGCGTCAGAGTACAAGCCGCATGTAATACGCAACATGGTCATCCTGACAAATCACGTCTTGACTTCCAGAATAAGTGTGATTCATTAGCATTCTGTGGAAGGAGACAGCCTTGCCTCAAGCTTATGTACTTAAGTACACCCACATTTGCCAAACAGCATGGAGCTCTATTCTGTTCACATGTTCCTCAGTTATGGTTTTTTTTATTTTATTTTATTTTTTTTAGTTTTTTTTTAACTTATTGACAATCTAGGTATCATACATAAAATTACAAACAGTAACCATATAATCAACATTACATCCCTCAGTTATGATGAGGAAATTTACATCTGCGATCCCCCATTTCCCATGAGTCTTAGGGGCTAAAGGCCAGGCCAACGCCCGGCTCGCCACACTGTTGTACGTGTTTAAGAATGAGCAAGTAGCAGCAGTGCATGGAGGGGTGAACGGGAACAGCTCTCCTTCCGCTTGTGTCGCGGCAGCGTTATGGGAGTAACAGGGCTGGTTAAAAAAACACACCAGTAAAACAAAGCAACGGCAACTGATACCAGCGCCTCAGCGCGATACACGCGCCTCAGCGCGGCGCGTGCGTCTGAAGTTTCCTTACACAACAAACACTGTTGCTCCGCGGACGCCTCTGAGCTCCGTGCTCACCAAGCGCGCTCCTTGTCTCCCCTTCCTATCTTCTCTGACACGCCTGGCCAGGGCGGCTGCAGGGAGGAGCGCTTCGTCCCCATTGCGCCGGTGGAAGGAGCAAATCGTGTCTGTGCAGAGCAATCGGACTTAATACTGAATGTTTTGTGGATGAGGGGCGGATGAGTTGTTACGTGTGGGAGCCATCAGACTGACATCGGCCCCGCAGCTCTATGTGAACGAGCAGCAGGAGAACATGTCTCCAGCTCACACGGAGGCTGTGAACTTTTCAATGCAAAATTCCACTCAGTCCTTAGAAAACGTAAAAAACGATCACGTCAATTTGTGTTTCCAGTCGTGTCCCGACAAAATAAAGGCTGATGTTATTCCCACATATTTACATTCAGACAAGCTGCAGATTGCAGCTTTTCCCGCATCGATACATGTTCATCCAGGCTAAATGTTGTTAGTGCATGTTAGCCTTCACCTAACCATACTTCGTTCTGCCACAAAAAGCACTGACCACACAGATTAAAAATAAAATGATGAGCGAAAAGGCGCTTCATAATAACCATAACACAACAATAATAAACGTACGTTTAAAAGATCTTCTTGTATATTACGGAGCAGCTAATAGATGGACTAGTGTCACTATGACTCTGAGGTAAATTCACTCCTGAGCATGCGCTGTTCTCTCCGTCAGCAGCTGACTGGCTTTTCCAAACCCGTTGGTGATGGTGGATTTTTTCACGCTGGTTTTAACGATTGCTTTTAACTTGAAAGCTGCATCATATTGTAGCGGCGATCACGTGCACGTTGGGTCTAATGGCATCAAAGGATTCTGGGATGCGGCCGGGCATGCGTGTTTCTTTTTGTTGAACCATGACTGAAGTGTCTAAGACCTTAAGTGAGGTTCATGCTGTCTGGCTGCTTAGAGGTGTGTTACGAAATAAATGGCTTGATGCTTGGATTTGGATAGAGAATTCCAACCATTCACTGAGTCTGAAAGTATGTACATGGCGGCCGCCAATTAAATCCATAAATTAGCCGCATCACCGAATAAGCCGCAGGGCTGTAAGCGCAGGAAAAAAGTAGCGGCTTGTAGTCCGGAAATTAGAGTATATTGTAAGAAACAAATTTTGGGAAAAAGTTTCATGTAAAATTTGTCCATTTGTTTTGCTTTTGGTGACTGTAAGCAAGTGTTTACATGACTGTAAGTGTATACAATACAGACCAAAAGTTTGCACACACCTTCCCATTCATTTGAATGACAAGGTGTGTCCAAACCTTTGGTCTGTACTGTACAGTCTAATTTATCTGCTCATTTGTTCATGAACTGAGCCGGTTTAGCTCGTGCTGGTTTGCGGCGCCTTCCGTCCGTGAAACCAGGGTTCGAATCCGGGCTGCTCCCTGTTCCCTTCTCTACTTCTGTGCCGGTCCCAAGCCCGGTTGCTTTGAGAAGGTTGCGTCAGGAAGGGCATCCGGCGTAAAACATTGCCAAGTTTACCCTGTCTGTATTTAAGTCTTGTCTCTCCCTTCCTCTTGGGCTGGTCCATTAACGTCATTAACGTCTTCATGTCATAGCTTTATTTATGTCTTGGATGTCGCCACAGTAAGTTTAGTTTTGTTTTTGTTATCCTGCTCGGCAGCGCCTTTTGTTTTGCAATAAACCCCCTTGCCTCTGAACCGTTTGCCTCCCGCCTCTGCGTCTGGGTCCTACCTGTTCTCAAGCCCCCCCTCACCCTGACAGACTCATCCAAGCAGCTTCATCAATGACTGTACTTTAGGACAGTTTCACCTGGATGAATGAGAACTATCCCTAACATTTGGAAGACTTTGTTTTTGCATTTTTTTGTTGTAAACGTGCAGTCTTTTTATGTCGATAACAATAACTACAAAAACATTACTAACAAGCAGAACACTTGCAAGTAAAATTATAGCTCCTATTAGAACAGAAAAATCCTTGTAAAATCTTCCAATTATTCTCCATATATGGAACGTCTTCTCTGTCACTTCATCTCCACGCTTCAGCATTGTGTAGACAAGCATTGTGTCTACAAGGTTTTAACAATTAACAAAGCCGCAGTGCACCTCATGCACGCTTGCAAATCGTGTTGTAAAATCTCAGACACATCCCTCAACCACACTTCTCATCACATTTTGTACTAACTAGTTCTCATCTCTGCCCTCCCCCACTGCCACCTCTCCATTATTGCACCCTGCCAACTCCCAAACAACACGGGCTCCTCCTCTGCCAGCTATTAATGGGCAAACCGAGGATTCCTAATAAGCGTTTTTTCTTTTAATTAAAACGTCTCCATAAATAATCACCTCATAATCCACATGTCAGATTCCATCCAACTCCTACTTACTTACATTCCAAGATAAGAGACCAGGGCAGAGGATGAACAAGGGAGGAAAGGATTGTGACAGTCCATCCATCTATCAATCCTCCTCTGCATTCAGTTTTCCTCCATCGACTCCACAGTATTTCTCTGAGAGGAATATGCTAATAATGTTAGCCAAACTTAATAATTGATGTGCATACAGGACTTGTCTGTGCAGTGCTGATGCGGCAGTATTAGTGAGGGCGGGCAGCCAGGCTAAATGATTTATTGTGTTCAATAGTCGTCCTGGAGGGATTTTGAATTTCTAATAAGGAAACATTCCTCCTGCTCCAGTGTGTATTTATCAAACAATTAGCTGCTTTCTGATAGGTCCAGCTAGTCCTTTGGTTTTCACTGTGGAGACTACACACAATTTCTGTCGCTGCTTACTCAATAATCTGAGAGTCGATTTACTTTTAAACCAATTTTCTCTAAACTCTTTTGCATGTTTTCTTTTGCTAACAGAGCATTTTTACCAGCTGCTGGGCTTTTCCTTTAACCCTTGTGCTATCTTAGATGACCCCACCCTTACATTGAGGTGTTCTCCCTACCAGGTTAAAGGTGGATAAAGGTGGAAAGATTTCATGTAATCCATGGACACCAGTGAAGATCACAAATCATTGAAGAAAAAGGTTAGGAGCACTGTCTAGTGGGTCTAGATGACCCAACTCCCAATGTTAAAGTGCTTAGGATAGCACAAGGGTTGAATAGAGAAATCTGCCAGAAAAGATACTTTCATTTTACTATAATTCCTTGCTCCACTTACAGTGGTGGACAAAATAGTTGGTACCACTCAGTTAAAGAAAGAAAGTCCACAATGCTCACTGAAATGACTTGAAACTTCAAAAGTAACATGAACGTAACAATAAATTAAAATTTATTTGAAATTAAATAATCAAAATCAGTCATTACTTTTGAGTTGTTGATTAACAGAATTCTTAAAAAAAATAAAACTAATGAAATAGGGCTGGACAAAATTGATGGTACCCATAACTTAATAATTTGTTGCACAACCTTTTGAGGTTTCTGTATTTGTCAATGAGCCTTCTGCACCTGTCCACAGGTATTTTGTTCCACTCCTCGTGAGCAAACTGCTCCAGTTGTCTCAGGTTTGACGGGTGTCTTCTCCAAATGGCATGTTTCAGCTCCTTCCACTGATGTTCAATGGGATTCAGATCTGGGTTCATAGAAGGTCACTTCAGAATAGTCCAACGCTTTTCTCTCAGCCATTCTTGGGTTTTTGGCTGTGTGTTTTGGATCGTTGTCCTGTTGGAAGACCCATGACCTGCGACTGAGACCAAGCTTTCTGACACTAGGCAGCACATTTCTACCCAGAATGCCTTGATAATCTGGAGATTTCATTTGACCTTGAACTTCAAGACCCCCTGTGTCAGATGCAGCAAAGCAGCCCCAAAACAGAACTGAGCCTCCTCCATGTTTCACAGTAGGGACAGTGTTCTTTTGGTTGGATGCTTCATTTTTGAGTCTACCAACATAGAGCTGATGTGCCTTACCAAAAAGCTCCAGTTTTTTCTCATCTGTCCAAAGGACATTTTCCCAGAAGCTTTGTAGCTTGTCAACATGTAATTTTGCAAATTCCAGTCTGGCTTTTTTATGATTTCCTTTCAACAGTGGTTTCCTCCTTGGTCGTCTCCCATGACGTCCACTCTGGCTCAATCAACCAACAATGGTGTGATCTGACACTGATGTACCTTGATCTAGGAGTTTACCTTTAATGTCTTTGGAGGCTGTTCTGGGCTCTTTGGATACAGTTCCAACTATCCGTCTCCTCAATTTGTCATCAATGTTCCTCTTCCTCTTCATCCAGGGAGGTTGGCTACTGTCCCGTGGGTCTTAAACTTCTTAATATGTGCCACTGTCGTCAAAGGAAATTCAAGCTGCTTAGAGATCGTTTTGTAGTCTTTACCTTTACCATGTTTGTCTGTAATTTTGTTTCTTATGTCCTGGGACAATTCTCTCCTTCCCTTTCTGTTGTCCATGTTCAGTGTGGTACACACCTTTTCACCAAACAGCAACGTGAATATTTGTCTCCCTGGGTCTCCCTGTATCCTGTCCCCAGTCCGGGTAATATACAGGGTTGTGTTAGGAAGAGTAACCACCTGTGCAAATCAGTGAAAGACTCACCCTTTGGATATGACAAAAGGTGAACATTATCTTGAAAATACTTTATTTACTTGATGAGAATAAAAAATTGGTAACAGAGTCTGATATTTACTATTTCAAATTAATGTAAAAGATGCATATTTCACCAAATCACAGACATACTATAGTATTAATTGCATTTTTTCTCCCGTGTGTCGGTAGGGTAAAATTAAAAATTTAACTTTAATACGTTGCTTTTGGTCATGGTTGCAGAAGTATTTATCTACTATACCTAAAGTAATACAGATGCTGGGCTAAATCTGGATTTGAATGCTATGTCTCTCAATTAGGAAAATGTTATAAAAACAAACAATTGTTATGAAGCATTTACTATCAGACAAGCAACATACCGTATGTCTTGAAAATAACATATAAACAAAAACATATTCTTTAACAGGCTTCTGGACCAAGGCCGACAGCAGGGGGCAGGCCGAGGAACGAATTCCATCCAGAAATCCAGTTTTCTGTGACCTTTTAAACCTCCCTCTCAACTAGGTGATTGGTGGGGTAGGACGCCTGCAATCAACTCTGCAAAAGTTGGAGTCTGCAGTACTGGTGAAGCCTGAAAATTCACACACTCTAGACCTGGGGGGTCTTCACAGATGAATTGATGAATCTAAAATTATCCCTATGTGGTGGTGTGTATAGTTATTAATTTCTACAAATAAACACTTTTTGTATTTAACAAAAGTAATTTGTAGCACAAACTTACACCTTTTTTAAATACTACTTTTTTTGCATCCTTTATCCATTGCACAAAATGTCTTGCATAGATCCTAACTAAATACTATTCTTACAATATGCTTTTTAGCACATGCAGTCGTGTGCTTTTATTCAGTATTTCAATAATTTAGGGCCTTCCTTTCTTGTTTGGCAGCAGTCAAGCAGTCAAGACTTGTTGCTACATGTAGCCATAGTGTTTTCTAATTATGAAAATTCTAATTATGAGCTAACAATCAATCTGTTTGTGCAGTGCTCATGTGTGGGCACACAGCGCACAAGCAAGGTCACAGCCTGACTCCACGTTGACGTGGCCAGACTCAGCACCAGCCGATGGGCTGACTGACTGGAACTCTATCTGTGACCTGCAGTTCATTAAATGGAAGACAAATCATCCCAGTGGAGCAGGTGGAGCATTACTGCCTTTATCGCAGATGAAATGTGGTGTCAAGGATAGAATCTATGCAAATGTAACACATTATGAGTGCCAGACACTGCAAGAATATGAAACCCCTAAATTAAGTAACTTTAAGCCATAAATGATAATAATGAAAATAAAGAAGCCGCTGCCTCGGCCAAATAACATTAAGTCCTCTGTTTTTTTTTTTTTTTTTACCTCAGTCAGTATTCCTACAAGATGCTGATTTGCTCTCTTTGTTTATCTCACTGAGGAGAGGGCAGTTTGCAGATTACATCGAGTGGTACATTCATGAACACTTGTAAACCTTGTTTTTACCTGAGTAAACATCAGTTCTCTCTGATCCTTTAATGGTGAATGTCAAATATTGACCCTACCACACCACTCATGGCCTTGTACTTGATCTTGATCTTTTTTGTTCCAATCTCACAGCTCAAAGATTTTATGTAAGTATGGACACATGCTCCTCAAAGCTCTTTGAAATCAATTGAGGGGTCCTCCAAGGTTCAATTTTAGGCTCACTACTTTTTAATCAATGTATGCTGCCACTTGGGGACGTCATCAGGTAGCATGGCGTTTGTTTTCACAGCTAGGCTGAGACACACAACTCTACATCGCTGTGTCTCCTGATGACAAAGAGTGAGTCCACATACTCTTAACCCTTGTGCTATCTTAAATGACCCCACCCTTACATTGACGTGTTCTCCTACCATGACACAGGTGGATAAAGGTGGAAAGATTTCATGTAATCCACGGACACCAGTGAAGATCACAAATCATTGCAGAAAAAAGGTTCAGAGCACTGTCTAGTGGGTCTAGATGACCCAACTCCCAATGTCAAAGTGCCTAGGATAGCACAAGGATTAAAATACATTTTAGACATTAAATCATGGATGGCAGAAAACTTCCTATAGCTCACCCAGGACAAAACAGAGGTTTTAGTGATCAGTTCTGAAGACAAGAGAGAGATTCTTTTATCTAAACTAAAAAAATTATAAAACTTCTCAGTGTCTCAGAAACCTGGGTGTTGTTTTTGACTCTGAGATTAATTTTATTCCACAAACAAAATATATAATAAAGAGAGAATTTTATCATCTTAAAAATATTGCCAGAGTCCGCCCAGTTCTCTCTCTTGCCAGCTCAGAGGTGCTAATGCATGCGTTTATTTCCAGCAGATTAGATTATTGTAATACCCAGCTCTCTGGTCTTCCCAGAAGAAGGATATCAAACCAACAACTGCTGCAGAATTCAGCCAAGTTGAAGAGGACCAGGGGACAGAAACACATTACACTGAATTTAAAATCCCTGCATTGTTTCCCTGTACAATTCAGAATTGATTGCACAGAAAGTAATTCAATTCTGTTTTTATGGTCTTTGGCCTTCATATATATCTGATATGAGCATACTGAGCCCAGTATGAGCCCACGCGGACCCTGAGGTCGTCTGATACAGGCCGTTTGGTTATTCCAACAGTCAGAATTAAAACAACCGGTGAGGCCTCATTTAGTTTTTATGGACCTCGCCTATGGAACCACCTCCCAGAGAGCCTCAGGGCCGCAGAGACTGTTCATGTTTTTAAAGGAAGAAATACCTTTTCAATCTAGCTTTTAGTTGAAATTTAGGAATCAATTTGATATTTTAATTATTTTATGTTCTCCTTTTACTAATATGATAGATTTCTATTCAATTTTACTGATTTATATCTGTCTATTGAGGTTCAGGTATTTACTTATCTGGTTATTTATCTGTTTCAACTTTTATTTATTTTATTCCTTTTACATTTTTTTTTTACTCCAGTATTATTCGCTAATTTTTTACCTGTATTCTAATTTTGGATTTATTTCCAGGATTACATGTTTGGAACATTGTTTTCTAGTTATTTTAAACATGTTGACTTAAAATTCTTGAATAGACATCTGTGAGGATTGTGCCTCTGTGTTTGGTTTATTTGGTCTTGGTTATGCTTCATGTTCTGTTTTGGCGTTTTGTGTTTTTCCCCATCACAGTCACACCAGCTTCAAGTGGTTAATCATCCTCAGTGCGTTTGAGTGTCTGCTCTTCAGCTGATGGTGTGGTCAGAACTGCCTTTACAGATGGATTTGGGCTGTCTGCAGGTTAAAAAAGGGCAAACCTGTACGGAGCACGCAGGTGGGTCGCACAAAATATCAAAGTGGCACAATATGCTGCAGGCATAATCATCATGAACCATGTTTAATCCTGATGGAAATATTTTAAACACAGATGTCGTACACATTTTTTCCCTAAGATGCTGTAATTATGAAAAGTTTTTAATGTTATCGTACTGTTGCTGTGAGGAATCTGCAGTTTAGTTCAGTTTTTCAGGGGTGTTTTTGGTCATATTCTGTCCTATCAGTGACTCCTGGTTCATGTTAATCATCCAAGGCCGTCGTCATTTCTGTCTTCAGCGAGTAAAAGTATCTGGTTTTCAGTTCTGCCTTGTCAGGTCATCTGCTTTATGTGTCTGCATGGCTTTTATCCTGTTTAAGTCAATTCAATTGTATTTATATAGCCCAAAAACAGTCGTCTCAATGGGTTTTAGGTTTATTTATTAAATGTTTAGGTTTCTGTTTCCTGCGTTTGAGCTCCTAAACCTCCAGTTCCTGACAGCTGTATCTATTGTGACTCTTGTTATGTTGGGATTCATATCTAAATTCTCCTTTGCATCTTATCTTCCATATACAGGTTTTTTTATTTTTGGAAACATTTTCATACAGAAGATTGTGAAACTGAATGAAACAGAGTTTAAAGAAGAAATTTCTACTTAGAAAATATTATCAGTTTAGTGTCAGGCCTTTGGTGAGGACGCTGTGAACTCGTCATAAATATTTTGTGTTTAACAAAATTTGTTCTGTGTTTTATTTTGAACTTAGTACCCAACTTCCTGTCCCGGCACGATCTGTTATGTGTTGCATTTATGGGCCACTCAGACGTCTGGCATAAGTAAAAAGACTAATACAGAGCATTTTTCTAAAATATGAACCATATTCAAGCTCATTAAATCAGGGACCGGCGACTAGTTAGACCAGAACTCTCAGATCCGAGCTGCTTCCCTCTCAAGTCTCTTCAGTTCTCCATCTCTCCAGTCCCCATCTAGGCAGATGAAATGGGTACAAGATCAGATTTCCATTTGTTTTATTGTGTTTTAATAGAACATTATAATCCAGTAATGTATTTAGAAATAATAGATTTAAATTGCAGGGCAGCTGAATTTCTCTGCCTGGAATCAATACATTTGTTCTGTATTCTTTTTCCTGAGCAGCTGATTGAGAAAATGCAATTAATCCAACAGCGTTACAAAGGGGATTATTTCTGAGCTGGCTGCACAGTTGCTTTCATTTCTCAGAGGGATAGGTGGATATGGTGAAATGTAACAGCAACTCTTTCAAAAACATCCAACTTAGTTTAATCTTTTGCGTTGCAGTTCCCATCCACCAACCTGGTGTCTGCTGCATGTGCAACATACCACAGTCTGTCCTACCACATGCCCTATAGATATGTTATAGGAGGGGGATGTGAACACAAATACAAGGCTGCTGTAAAAACAAAGCAGGGATTACCGCAGTTAAGGAAAGTAAACCTCGCATGGACGCTGACCTGAAAGGATTCTGTATTCAAACACGCAGCATGTTTGAATACAGTCTTTGCTTTGGGTGGGAAGCTGGCTTTAAGGTCAGAATTGAGAGAACATTTGACATTTGGATTTAACTCTCGGGAGGCTCTTTAACGTGGTGCAGCTGCTTTTCAGGCAGATTTAGAAAGAAATATAAACATATCCCTGATCTATGCAAAACAAAATAATAATTTTCTGCATATTAAGACTCGGAAAATAAGTGATGACTTGATTTCAGCACAGGCAATTTTGTTCTCTAAACTAAAAGCTCATAAAACAAATATTCCCTTTCTATAAACTGCAGGGATGTTTATTTTTATTGAGAGGAAAAGCCAGTTTCCATGAGGATTCCAGTCAAAATGGAATCCGGTATCTGTTTATTTAGCTCAGAGGAATCCATGGAGTTTGGAGGACAGTCACTTCACAGGTTGTTCAACATCAGTCTGAAAAATCTCTGGAGTCAAAAGCACATGAGGGAACATTTAAAAAAGATGAAAATGTTCCCGCTGTTTGCTGCAAACGTAAAGAGGATTATTACCTTGTGCAAAACTGCTGGGCTAATATCTGAACTGGCAGCGTACTTAAATTCCCTTCCTCATTTTCCACCTGCTCTTTCAAATTACCCCAGTGATGTGGAGAGGAAGTGGACATAATGCTGAACAGGCCCGCTGGACCTGGCGAGCGCAAGGTGCTGAACAGCAACCAGAGGGCCCGCATTCCCATCTCTGATCCGTTGTGCACACGTGGGAGCAGCGCTCACTAATAGAGACATTTACACCTTGGTAAAAGTTGGCAGGTGTTAACCCACTGTTGTTGAGAGCAGATGCTTGCCGGGCATCATTAGGAACCGTGCCAGGTCTGCTTTGGCTGCCAGGCTTGTTTGCTCATTCTGTAAGAGCATGTATGAGTGTTTGTGTGTTTAGTGGAGTGTTTCAGCAGCGGATGGAAGTGTCCTCTGTTGTGGCGGCGGGTTAAAGAGGGACCCTCTGTAACAGAGAGGGCCTCTGTTATTCCTACTCTATTACAACACATCTGCAGTGATTAATGAAGGAGCAAAAGTTTCAGTTTCAGGTGCATCTGATACAAGTACTGGCAGCACATGTATAGTGCTTCCAGAATTGCATGTTCTGGTTCTTAGTTCTGAATTGTTCATTTATGTCTAAACTCAGCACACGACCCTAAAATCAAGTCAACACTAACAGCCTTGTAGAAATCTTTTTTGTTTAAATGTTCTCATACTCATAAAACAATTCTATGGGCTTCTGGCTGTATCTGTTGGGGACTTTATTTTGGGTTTCTGTCAGTCGACTCACTGCTCTCCGAGTTGCCTTGATTTAAGCCTTCAACTGTTGCTTCCATGGCAGTGACGTGCGGTGAGGTTAATGGCTGGTGAGGCACTGACGTCATCAGTCAGATTTACAAACATATGAACCATACTGAGTAACTTATTCACCATTTGATTGACAACAGTTAACGTGTTTTGTTTAAAATATCATTTCAACATGTTTTTTTTCATATACAAACTGCAGCATAGAAAAAATCACAAACGTTATTATCGTCTTACCTTTACTTGTAAATAAAGTCCATACGCCGCTCCTTCTGAAGAAAATGACTTGCCGCTTGCTATCACTTCTTCTAGTATTTTTTAGCGTCATAATCTCAGGGCTCACTGGCGCCCCCTAACATGAGGCACGAGACCTGCTGGCCTCACCCAGCAGCTTTTTCGCCGGCGTTTAGCGCTCAGCACAAGAAACGAGTCCCTCACATACAGTTATTTATAAAAACAAACACTGTACATCATATACATCTGCTAAATTATGCAAACTCAGCTCATATAGTACGAGTGATTGAACCGATATACAGAGAGACAGCAGTACCGTATGACTACATAGGTATTGCGCAATCCAAGGTGAGGCTCAGCGGGCTGGTGCCTCATCGCACGTCAAATGCGGAAATTCAGCGATTTTGAAAAGAAAAAACACCCAAAAATGGTACAGTTAAATGGAAAATGACTGCAAAGCACAAATTACTGATTGAATATAATAAGTGAATTTATTTTTTCTCTTTTCTTCCCATAATGACAGGTGAGGCACAGCCTCACCTGCCTCTCCTGACTGCACGTCACTGTTCCATGGTGTGTATTGTTTTCCCATGGTTGTTTTTTTATATTCAAGCAACTCTAGGATCACTGAAGTGTAGACCAGTTCATTTGTTTCAGAGATTGTCGTGGCAGGATATTCTCAATGCTTCATTCACAGTTTCCAGGAGACTTTCAGGTGGTTCATAACTTAGCCATTGTAGTTGGTGTCAGGGTTGCCGGGTGTTCATACTAACCACAATCTTGTCTTTCGGGTCATTTACTGCCTTCCTCAGCGTAATGGTAATTATTTGGGCTCTGTTCCTGATTTCTGATTGAGAGTTTGATACAGCCATCTTCCTGACCTGGAATTCTGGCAATCCGGTTGCATTTGTGTTGCACCCCTTCAATCTCAAGTTCTGATAGCATTTGCCATTTGTGGATGTTGGAACATGCTAGTTGCTTTGCAGTTAGCCTTGATTGTGGGTTTCGGAGCATCCATTCACTCCACATTTTCTGCATGTAACCTCTCTGAGAAGGATTACTGGATTCCAATAGCACTTTGTTCTCACATCTACTCCATTTTCATCTTGTTGCAGTTTCCATCAGGGTACTCTGGCAAACTTTGGAGCAGTGACAACACAAGAATGAGAGCTGCAAACATAAACTATACTAAGAAACCAACAGTTAATGTCTGGACACAATCATTTAGCTTTCAAATTACATTGGTTCTTTGCTGTCTAACCTTTAATTTTGATTAAGGTCTAAGAAATGTTGGTCAAAAGCTCTTTTATGATGCAGTACCAGGGATCCAAATGTTAGCACAGATTTAAATGGGAAACGGAACAGAACATTTCAGTGTTTACTGTGGTACAGCATGATGAGAAAAGAAACAACAAAAAAGTCTGCTGAGCTTTTCAGGCAGCGCTGCAGACATGGTCAACGTAAGGCTCAACTGGGTTTTCAGACCTCCAAAAACATGCATCTGGTTTTACAGCCTTCAGTCTTGCAGTTTTTGGGCTTGTCTTTACTTTGTCCTCGATGGAGACTCTGGTTCCGATCCTCAGATCTTGCAGATACCAAATGATAACTTTGTGAGTATGTGTGTGCTGTAAATGAAGGAGGTCATTATTACTGACAAAGAAGCAGTTTTTTTCCAGGACACATCTTTCATTCCATGTGTTTAAACCATGGCTGGTCTCACTCTTTACACCATTTTATGCTAAAACCATCAGCAACAGCAACATTCTGCTATTGAAGGAAGAATAAAAATCTGCTATGTTTTGATTGACAGGTGTATTTATTTAATAATAAGCGTAAAGGAAACAAAATCTGGATTAAAACTGCATGCAAACATAAAGAGTAGAAGTCTTTTTTGCCAGTTTAAAATAAGTCAAATGCTCACAGTTTATTAGTCTTTGTCATCTTTTGCAGCTGATGGCTTAGCCCTAACCCCACGCAATGCGCAAGGAGTCTGTTAGTGCTATTCACGTGCAAGTGCGCGCTCCTTAAGTGCAGCCTGACTGTTAAAAATGAGAAAATTAGACAATCACAGCACATTTTGTGTGGGCATCCTACAAGCGTACAGGCATCCTACAGGCACTTGTGAATCTCATGTACACCCTGTTTATACCCCGTCAGTAAAGAGTAACCATAGAATGAAGTTAGAAGAAAAAACCTAGTTAACAGGAAATTGTAGTTTTCTTCATGGGGCTCAATAAAAATAGCTTCCAAGCATCTTCTTCAACATCTGAAGACGTGTAACACATACAAATATATATTTATTCGATTTTTTTTAACTTAACGTGTTTAAAAAAATAGAAATAAGTCTTGATCCTTTTGAGATTTGAGAGAAAACAGTTGAGAAAATGACAGAATGTTAACCAGGTTTCTGAAGGACACAAAAAAAAGATTTTGAATGAATTGATGAGATTTTGCAAGGAAACATTTAACATTTTATTGTGCCTTCTATACAGGTACATATACAGACAGGTACCAAAACTGCATTATGTTTGCAGATCAGGAAGTTTTTATTTTAAAAACTGTGACTTTTGTTCTCATCTTAAAGCTATAAATACAGAACTCCTCTCTGTCTTAAACTGAACTGAACTCTGCATTGCAAAACTGATTATTCTGAAAGCAATAATGGAATTTTAGGAAAATTCCCTAAATGTGGTCTGTGAAAAAATATTCACCCTTAATTTTCCTAAAAAAAAAACTGTGAGGATGAACAAAAATCCTCGTTTATTTTTAATTTAAATATAATTAGGCCTTTCAGTGCAAATTTACAAACCATCTTTTTTTTAGTAATTTCTCCACACATGACCAATCATCTTGACCTGGTGAAGCTCAAAGTTAAGTAATGGGATGATCTCATCAACAAATCAATATCAAACACCAGCCATGTTCAGCCATGTTCATGTTCAGCGGCTATAGAGGGAAGCTGCATTTCAAAATGCTGTCAAGCCCCCACACAAAGATAACACCACAGCCACACTCTGAGTAATGAAGTGTAGGAGCTCCTTCATTTACAGACAGAATACATAAAGGTTTATATGGGCTGGCAGTGGGATCTAATAAATGAACAAGAAAAGCAAGAGAAAGAAAGAACAGCATAAAAAGGCAGAAGGGGGAAATGATGGTGGAGAGACACTAACACGTCTCTGCTGCTCAAAGAGTGTGATGTAAATTGACTGCAAACAGAAAATCCATTAATAATGTTAATCTCAGTAATAATTCAAAAGCAGGGATACACGTATTTAGCCAGGCAATCAGGAATCCATCTGTGGAGGCGTTAATATTGAAGAGGTGCCGATAGCGCACGCACACAAAAAAAACACTCCTGCATAAGTAATGACAAGCAGGAAGACACAAACAGTACTTATATGCAAAAAATTGCTAAAATTATACTTTAAATATTTATTACTTTATAGATGGTCGTGTCACCATTTCCTCTTGTTACCCAGAAGACCTCTTTGTGAGCTTTATTCAGATTCAACAGCCTTCTCCACAAATGGCCTGATTAAAATCAACTGCTGAAATGATTGTGATGAATTATGCAGACTTGGACAAGGAAATTAAGTAAAAGACAGTTCATTTATAAATCAGACCAAGTCCCTTAGCTAAATGTGGAAGAAATGCCCCAGAGAAGGCTGCGTGTTGATAAGGCACTGGTATTAGCAGCGTGTGTAGCCTGGTTTTACAGGTAACGTGCTTGCACACGCAGGTGAATGCAGCAGCTGCGGTTTGTGTCTGTCAGCCACAAAGTGCAAAGCTGCTGCAGTCCACAGCCAAGAAAGCTGCAGCAACATATTTTCATTTGTCTGTGAGCTGCATTTTCATTTGGTAATAAAAATAAAGGAAAACATTCCTCTGACGTTACAAAGAAGATGAATTAGTACTGTAAGCGAGCAAAGTACCAACAGGAGATGTGTATTTTATATTCTTTGCTTTAATCAGAAAAATCTGGGATAAAGCTACGGACATTCTTATTTAAAATTATTTTAGTTTTGGCAACTCATCAACAGAATCAGTGCAGAACGCAGCATCATTTTAATCCCGTATTCAAATACAAAAAAAAAATTATTGTGCATCATCAGGAAGAAATCAGGAAGAAAAGAGAAAATTAGCCACTATTATCTCAGGAAAATAAAATAAAAAGACTTGAAATAAGGACTTTGACATCTGTAACATGCCTGACATTTTACCAATTTCAATGTAATAAAAAACCTAATATAGCAAATACCTGTGAGAACTCAATATATTATGGGCTCCTTGTCTAATGTGTGCATATCTGCTACGAAAGGTTTGTTTTTAATGAAACAAATGCTGCTTTCAACAGTAAATGTTTACAGACTTCTTTACTTGTCCTGTCCAACAGCTGAGTGAACAAATGAGAGCTCAAGGCCTCTCGTGTTGGATATATTTTACTGTTACAGCAGGAGGTTATGAATCTTCTAACACACAAGGTGTACATATGTATAAACCCCATTTTATAATTTAGGCTAATTATATTAATCATATTTGTAGCATTTTTCGTTGAACCAGACAAAAAAGAAGAGGAGGGAAAGAGTAGAGAGGGATGTTAGAGAGAGGGAGGGGTAAGGCACAGAAGAAGGGAAGAAAAAAGGGGGGTTAAGGAAATAAAAGGATCATTATAGAAGGGGGGTAGAAACATAAAGTAGCAAGTTGCTGGAAGTTTATCATCATTACTGTCAGGTGTAAATGTTATTCGAAAGGGAAGGGGCCTGTCCACCCAAACACATACTTGTTGTCTCCAAAAAATGTTCACATACAAACATGTCAACACGTACACAACACAACAACAATTCACACGCACATATGTATACAAACCATCACATGTAAAGCATTTCATTCAGTCACGCATGCTATTTCTGCAAAGGTGAGCTGACCCCTGTGCTCATGTGACTGTTTATCGGTGATGGCAGGGCCGGCCCTGGTCTTCTGGGGGCCCTAAGCGAAATTTAATTTGTGGGCCCTCTAACTGGTCAGCAGCACCAAAAAAATGCAACTGTTGTTGTAATATAAATGAGATCTGTCTATTAATACATTTGTGAATTATTTTTGCTGCCGAAGAATTGAATACAGTATATTAGCTGCATGTTGGATATACATTTAGTGGTGCCAAACTAATTTTGAATGCAAATAAAAAAATGAATGACAAATGTATATATAAATAGATATATATATTTAATGTAACATTAGGCACTCAACAAATGACATTCCCAAAACTCCAACTTATTAAAAACAGCAACTTAATAGAAAATCAAATAACGATAAAACAATCCAAAATAAAGAACAGCTCAATGAGGGGGATTTTGGAAAGTCATAGTCTTTATCGGTCTGAAAAGGACCTCTTTGCACCAAATCCATTCTGGGGGATCATTAAAGTGCAGGAAACTTTCTTTTGCACAACATTCAGAGCGCACGTTGGTACGGAGGTTCTATGAAATGGGTTACAAGATTTGGGACTTTTTAATTTAATTTTTGTCGCCACTTCGGGGCCCTGGTGGTGACGGGGGCCCTACGCGGCTGCGTAATTCGCGTATAGGGAGGGCCGGCCATGGGTGATGGAATGTAAAAGAGGGAGAGTGCCTGTTCACCCTACTCATGCACGACTCCACAGCGAGTCACCCCAGCTGTCCAATTGTGAAGTTTGCAGACGAGACAGCTGTGGTTGGACGCATCACCAACAACCATGAGTCCGACTACAGGCAGGAGGTGGAACATCTGGAGGACTGGTACAGAGACAACAACCTCTGAATCAACGTGAACAAGACCAAAGAGATGATCATGGACTTTAGGAAGGACAGACATCCCCCTCCTCCCCTTCACATCGTAGGGGCAGCGGTGGAAGTGGCTTCCAGCTTCAGGTTTCTGGGCGTGCACATCTCCAACAACATTACCTGTAGCACCAACAACCAAAAGGCAAATCAGCGCCTCTATTTCCTCAGGCGCACAGGGATGGGGATTGCAGTCCTGACTTCCTTCTGTAGTTGTGTAGTGGAGAGAGTCCTGTCCTCCTGCATCACGGTGTGGCACGACAGCTGCTCTGTGGCAGAGAGAAAAGCTCTGCAACGAGTGACTAAAGCCGTGGACAGTGGGTTTCAGCCTGCAGACCATCACTGAGATCTACAAGACCAGATTGCAGGAAATGAGCCTCCCTTATTCTGAAAGAAGCAACTCACCCCTCACACCCTCTGTTCTCCCTGCTCCCCTCAGGCAGGAGGCTGTGGAGCATAGAGAGCAGGACCACCAGACTGAGGAACAGTTTTGTCCCAAAAGGACTGCTGAACTGCTGAACTCTGGAAGATCATGGTAACAACCACCCCCACCCCCCTCCACGGACAACTTGAAAAAGCAGTGCTACGAGGTCCACTCTCACCAGTGCTAAATTTCAGTGCAACAACTATTGGACTGTGCAGTAATCATGGGATTGTGGAATACTGTGATATATTCTCCTCTGTGCAATACTCAATATGAATAATATATACTAAAATATTATATATGATATATTTATAATATATCATATTGATATGTCTCTTACTTCCTGTCTTTTTCACTGTAAACGGCTGGTCCGAGACCAGAGACACTGATTTTGTTTTATCCCTGGGGTGAAATGACAATAAAGAATCCTGAATCCTTTAAACTCTTTGTTACGGTTTCTGTTCTTTGCCCTTGTGCCTTGTTTCCTTGTTGTTCTGTGATGTTTTGAGTTTAACTTCCTGTTTTATTTTGTAGTGTTTCCTGGTTTGTTGTAGTTTTGAGTTTTAGGCTGTGTCCGAATTGCTTTGAAAATTCAGAGAACTATATAGAGAACTATATAGTGCCGCACTATATAGGGTTTTAGTAGTTAGGGGTTAGGGCGGTAATTCGGACACAGCCTTACTTTGGTCCCCATCCTTCCTGAGTGTTTCCACCTGTGTCTCGTTTGTCTGTATGTATTTAAGTCTTGTCATTCCCTTCCTCCTGTGCTGGTCCATAGTATGTAAGTCTGCTCTCCCTGTTTCGAGTCTTTCGAGTGTTTAGTGTTTCTAGTTTCTAGCCTGCCGTATGCAGTGGTTTTGGTTTTGTGTCTTTAGTTTTGTTTATTAAAGCCCCCGTTCCCCTGCAACCTCCTGCCTCCTCTCCTTCTCTGCACCTGGGTACTCCCTCATCCGCTCCCTGTGACACTCTTACCAAATAACATGATCGAATTTTTGCAGAATTTAGCTTTTGAAAATGTTTGAGCATCTTTGTCATGATGAAACTGTTGAATTACTTATTTGCATGGATTTATCTTCCTCCTGTTGGTGCAAACATAGTGCACAGCACAGCAGCTGCCATCAGTAACACTAGTAAGTTTGACTAGAAAGGATGTTCTTTGTCAAAAGTTTCAATTCAATTCAAGCCCAATATTACAACACAGTTGTTTCAACGGGCTTCACTAATTGCACAAAAGATAAAATACGTTATATAATACGGCAGCTGATTGCTAAACTAAACCAAACAGACTAAACTAAACTGGGCATCCCTGCCTTTGGACTCTCCATCTCAGTAAGGAAAAACTCCTCAAAAAACATATTAAAAAAAAAAATGTCCACCCGAAGGAGGGATCCTCTCCCAGGACAGACAGGCGATGTACCAGGACTGTTAAATAAGAATTTGCTTGTCTAACTCTACAACTACATGTTTGAATAGTGTTTGATTCCTCTATGCATTTTCTAAACCTGCTTGTCATGGTTTTAGGAGCCCACCACACTAACATAGGGTGGAGGCAGGCTATGGATGTTTTTCCACTTCATTACAGGGCATTTACAGAACTATAAACACACAAGTGTAACAACAATTTTTAGAAGCACAAGTTAAATGGCTCAGAGAAAACCCACGCATGCAAATTCCACGCAGAAAGAACCCAGCTGCCCCTTCTTGCAGTGATGCAACCACTGTGCCATTGTGCAGCTCAGGCTTGGGTCATTGTCATTATTAGTAGAGACATATTTTTAGGAAGTTGAAGACACGAAGTTCTGGAAGAAAGACGTGTGTCAATCATGTCCCAACCCACATAGACAAGGACACCCAAAAACGTCCTCATGTGTCATCCAGTCATATGGTTTTCTATGATGACGTCAAAGTTTTAGGCTGAAAAGCATTATCTCTTGAAGAAAAGAGAACTAACCGAAAGATGTTTAGACGTCTTCACCTCTGTCCTGCAGACGGCAGCTTGGACGTTTCTCCCTCTCTTTTGTTAACTGTTACAATTGATGTGATACAGATTTATTAGAATATTTGCAGCTTCCTTTGAGCATGTCTAAACTCTAGATGTGAAACCTGCTGAATGTTGTTGACCACTCTAGAGTCTGTCAATCCTGACAAAGCAGAGCTGGCTGTAAAAACGGCTCCTCTCACGGCTCCATTGCCGTGTTTTGATCAGGCTTCAATATCATGTGCGACAGGGACGGCTGCCCCCGTCTCTTCTTCACCCTCTGCGTCTGGACTAAAGAAAGGAACACAGAGGAGGAAGCTTTAATGAGATCAACACAGAGCGGCAGTTACACCGATAAGTAAATACTACAGCTTTAAATGCTTCTCGCACTCAATTGGCTCCCTACCATTGTTGCTGAGTGCACGCCTGAGTGAGCTCTGAATTTTAACTGTCACACTCCAATAACCCTAATTGTCCAAAATAAATGAGCTAATTTCTAAAGTTCCATTTTCGTATGCAGCAGATAAGAAACCTTTGCTGATTGATTGGATTCCTTTGTGTATTTCTGTGTGCGTGTGTGTGTGAGGAAAAACTACATCACATATAATTTGGGCGAAGGCTTCTGTTTATTATGCATTTGTTATTTACTGCAAGCATTTTTTTGACCCCTGCTGATATTTATCCGGCTTCTCCCTGTAGCAGTAAAGAGAGAAGGGAAGAAAATGGATGGAAAGAAAGCAAGTGAAGGAGACATTTTGTGAGTGTGTGTGGGTGTGAGCGTAAGGGGTCCCTGTGGATTCAGTGCTGGATCCTGGCTGATCATTTGCATTTTTTCATTTGAGCTTTATTTGCAACATTGAGTGCAGCACAAACCCCTGAGGGTGTGCAGAGTAATTCAGTAAAAAGGCAGGTAGGACATAAATTAATCATACTACTTCTGAGAGTTATTGCACCAGCATGAGCATGCACTGACGCAACCGCATACACAGAGATCCACAGTATCTGTATGGAAAAGGAAATACCCAAGTGGCTGCACATGCAAACAGGAAGACTGCAAACAAGCTTTCCTAAGCTCAGACTCAACAAACAAACCCCACTGAACACATCTGGAAATCCTGAGAAACATCTGAAGGCCGTGAAGCAGAATTACTGCTATGGAAAGATTTTAATGAAGCAATGTTTTTCCTGCACAGACATCCTCAAACTGATACATGCCCTGAATAGTAACCATGAATAACTTGAAATGTAGTACTTTGAATGCATGTTCAGTAACTATGAGTAAACCCTGAAAATGGCTTGCGTGAGATGTTTAGACATTTACTGGTGCATGAAGATCGAGCCCAAGTTATGCAGGACTCAGGTGATCTCTGCCCACAAACTTGATTTCTTGAGGTTGGGTCAAACAGCCACTAAGTACATTTTGGGAATATTGTACAGAAAAAAATGATAAAAATTTATCATACTTGATATTTGTGGAAAAAGTAAAATTTGCGTTATGTATTTTCTCCAATAAAATTTTCACAAATGAACCTAAAACCATGGAAGAAGTACGAATTAGCTACGCAAAGAACACAAAAATCAACGTAGAACATGAACCGTGCTCAATTATGGGGCTGTTTACATGCAATTCATTAGTGATTAGTGCATCAAGTTTGTTATTTGAATGTAATATGTGTGCCGTTTACGCAATACAAACATTCCCAACAGCTCATAACTGAATTTAAATAAACCCTTGATGGACATCAACGAATGACGAGTGCAAGAAAAAAATCACGAATTAAGTGTATTACTGTGATGAAGTAGCATCATAGGTTCCAGGACAACACCTGAACCTGAGCCTCAATTGTTTGTTTTTTCTCTTTTCTCCCAGCCCAGTAACAGTTTATAGTTTTGTGGGACACAAATAATTCCTATTTCATGTTGTGTTTAATTCTAAAGGTGCACACTTGGTTTTAAACAGAATCTCACTCACCATCAAAGTTTTCCTCCACCAACAGCCATACCAGAGCAATGGACACATCAGCATCTATATCCACAGGAAACAGGAAGTGACGTCATGTGTCAAAATTGTTTTTTTTTTCTTGCTTTGTTCCCCCTTTCTGTCTAATTGATTTTGTTTCAAACTTAATTCTGGCCTGTGGGAGGGGCTAAGCCTTTATAAGGGGTGAACTTTTCCCAGTTGAGAGAGAACAGTCTTGGTTGCAGTGGTGGAAACAAACTCTCCCGAAATCAGCTGAATTTATTGTATGATTATTTTTTTGGGGATCAATAAAATCGCATTTTTGAAATTTGGAGTCTGCTGGCTTGGTCATCTTATTTCAGAGTGATTTATTTATTCGCTGCTGAGAAGAACCCTGTCACAATTACACATGTATCACAGAAGACCGGAATTTCATACGTGGAAAATCCGCAATATGTACTGTGTGACACTGTGTGACACAGACTTGTGGTCAAAGCTGGAGTGCTTCGAGGTTCAGACTACTTGGCTACTCTGCACTGGTTTACAGCATTGGGAGTAATTCATTACAAAAGTGATCGATCACAGGACTGCCTTGGTAACATGGACCTTTACAGGGGCTGACCCATACGGGTGCGGCGGATTTTTGGGTTCTCTGGGCCACGTGGAGGATCGTAGAGGCTGCATCTTAAGGGGAGTGCAGTTGTGCCTTGCCGTTCTCTTAAGGTTTGTACAGCCACCTTAAGGAACATTATGAAAATGGAACGTACCATTGTTGTGCTTGTGGTAAGTGCATTGTAACGTATTAAAAATAATGTGAGTTACACGCACTTAGGACATATGAGTGATGCTGTTGTACTGCGTCTTTGTGCCACACTCTAGTCGTTGCAAAGGTGCAAGTACTGGCTCCTTACTGACAGTGCGCAATTGGTAAATGGCGTATACTTGTATAGCGCCATTACTCGAAGGCCAAAGCGCTTTACAGTCACAAACCCATTCACCCATTCACACCCATATTCACACGCTGGTGGAGGCTCTGCTGCCGAACACTGGCGCCAACCTTCCACCAGAGGCAAGGTGCAAATGCTGTACACACGGGGTGTGCAGGTGAGACACAAGTGCCCGTTGGATGCCCGTTGGATGTCCACACAAACTACACTCTGTCTGTCTTCATTTCTAACAGCCAGGCTGCAATAAAGGACCACAAGGAGCGCGCACTTATCGGGCTCGGAGGGGTCCAAAAAATGGGAAATCTGCACCAGATGCCTGCCTCTCATTTACTATTTGAAATAGGTGAGATGCCAAGGATGAAGTGTTTGCAACAACCTGTCACCCACTCCATCCCCATAGAAAAAATATGTATGATTTTACTCTACTTTAGTGGACTTAGTGCTCAATGACTTTGATATTTGTTGCGTGCTCCATTCAAACACATCTTTTGCCCACAGGCAGCGCATAAACACCCATAAGGGTGGTTGTGACTAAGTCATAACATGTTAAATTATTCTTAAGCACCACAAAAACATTTTTTTTATAATTTTCTAACTTCTTACATGTTTAGCAGCTTTTATAATATATATATATATATTTGCTTGTCTTCCTAAGATGTGTATAAGAGACAGTATATATATATACATATATATTTAGACCACATGAAAAAAAAACATTTTCTAAGCTCGTAGTCAATTGCTATAGGATTTTTTTATTTTTTATTTTGACCTAAAGTACTGTGACACATTTCCTGTTAGGGTTCACAGACAAAAACACATATCTTCCTTATAATTATATTTAGTCCTGCCATCATTACCTGTCAGTGTTGCATAATGTATCTGTAGTATTGTCTCAAAAGGTTGAGGCACATGGGTCTCAGGTTCATTGGTGAGCGGTGCTGATAACAGAGGTCCAACTTGGCTAAAGTCTGCTGGTCAGGTTCATCAGTATGTGTCTTTTAGGCATGTTAGTATAGTTCTTTAACAGAGTTATTATAGATAAGTCTTTTTTTAACTATTGAGCTTTAGCTTTCTGCCTGTAAGTTTTGTTTTTCTGTGTGCTGTCATCTTAGATAACTGATGAATTGTATTTCTAATCACTCATGAATAGAGTTAAATTCTTGGATCATAATTTATTAACAAATTTGCTAAAATTAATTGTGAGTGATGGAAGCCATTATTACAGGAAAACACAATAAGACTATTTCATTTATTTATTTTAGGGAACTATAGAAGATACATCAGTGTAGAATCATTTACCGCGTCCTATTGCTCTGGTATTTAAATGTCAAACTGTGTTTTTACACTGCGTCATTTCAGAATGTGCTTTAGATATGACATAATTTCCCCTTTCAAGGAAACGCTGCGTTTGTTCTTGGGCACATTACAGGTAAAGCAGGCTAGCAAGGTGTCAACAACACAAAGAGGCCCAATCTGACCAGATTGAAGTACACAATGTCCTTGTGTTTTTCTGTAAACATTTGACTTAGTGAAAGTTTTATTGTCACAATTTAAAACAGAGACATCCTCAGTGTGTTCTTTACACTGTAAAAAGTATTTTGTTTATTTACTACTTTCTGCACTTCCCTCCTCTCCTCAATTTTAACATTATCATTGGTTTTGTCCCTGGATTCAGTAGTCTGAAGCAGATCGGCCCATCAGAACACCATCAGAGAAGGTAGGCAAGATAAGGATTCTGCTGCCGCCTGTCTACTGTGAGTAAGCTGTCTGCAGTTCAGGTCAACACCTCACGCAGACACATTTACCGTGCATCGTGCATGCTAACCCACACTTACTGGACTGTGTGAAGAGTGTGATTGGCTTATGCATGATTCAATGCCACAAAAAACGATGCCAAAAGATATGTACCTCTAATACTTCAACTTTGCTCAGATCTGCTGGAGTTTATGATTATAAAGATTATTATGATTATAAATGATTGATTATAAATGATTAAAATTATTATAAATGATTATAAAGTGTCGCTTGTTCAACCTTCCGAGGGAATATACAGCAATATTGCTTGTTGCAGTATATTTCACCCTCAGCGTCAACAACGACGGCAGGAAGGAGGCACTGCACGACCTGCACCTACAGATCAGCAAGCAGCAGACTGCACACCCAGACGCATTCCTCATCTTGGCTGGGGATTTTGACCACGCAGACCCCAAAAGTGTGTTTCCAAAACTGTACCAACACATTAACTTTCCAACACGTGGAGAAAACATAATAGAACAAAGAAGAAAGAACAAAAATCTAAACTGAACCGCAGAAAACCGAATTCACAACCTAAATTGTTCTGAAGCTGTTTCCAGATGCTAAGAACAAATTTTATTTGATATCAAATTTAAAGCGTGGGTATTAGTGGTTCCCAAAAGTGCCAGATTTAACCAAAACATCCAGGGATGGTGAAATGTTAGGAGAGGATGGGCAGAAGAAGAACAGCCGGCTTAAATGTCGGGATGTTTCAAAAAGTGAGCCTAAACATGAATAAGAAGTAGAGAGGGAGATAAGGGAGAGGAATGAGAAGGCTTATCTTTGGCTGTGACCTGAAACAGCTGTTCCTCTGCGGCACATCGAAGATGGATCCTTGTTCATTTCCTCTCCATCTTGCTACTCTATTTATGTTGCCAGGTTATGGTTTTCAGTGGGACAAAGACCTACTTCTTCCTGAGAAGTGAGAGGAAATCAATTTGACTTTGCAATGAGCGACTGCAACAAGCTGTTTTTGTAAAATAATGCAGCCCTGTCAGTGGCATTTGCCTTTGTTTCACACAGATCTCTGTTGAATCAGGAGTGGTTTTAAAGTAGACATAACCTGAGGTTCTGATAGCTCTGGTTTGACTTTGCAGGTTGACATTGAGCTGAAAGACTTTCCCCGGCTTGGTTTAGCGGTGATGTGAAGGTTTCGGCCTGTCAACAGCAGCTAAAGACTCCCTCCTGTTCACCACAGCTGTCCAAATGTTAAAACAAAGAAGGAATGGGCAGAAAGGGAAAGGATCCATCTCTTTTATTCTAAAAAAAACCTCCATCCTTTTGCCTAGAAGGTAAGAACTGCAGTTCCCCAACTTTGAAACATTCCAGTTAGTTATGGCTGTAGGTGTCAGCTTAAAAAAGGGTCAAAGGAGTGAAGGACGTGACATTCTTGAACCCAAGAGGTATATTGATTTATTTTTTATTCTTGCTAATGCATGGGGTGGCTGAATCCAATCTCAGCTACTTCACTTTGTCTCGTAAACAGATGGTACCATATTCTTCAGAGTACAAGTCTAATTTTTTATTTTTTATGTTTGCATAGTTTGGCGGGGGTTGTCACCACACAATTAACGTAATTGATAAATGTTTCTTTGATTGCTTATGTCTCACCTCACTTTTGCTATGGCTTTGAGCTGATCACAACATCCTAAACACAGGATCTCCACACGATGAACACATTGAACAGCTCTGTTTATGTGAACATTTGACTTTAAGACCAGCTCATTGGGGGACAAGGACAAGGTCCACCAGAAAGGTAGAAAGATGATGCATTGACTTTTAAGTCCAAAACTCAACTGAAATATTATATTACACAGATGAATCTAAGCAGACTGTTCTGCACAACAAAGGAAAATGAACCAAAGGGTTTAAAACAAAATATCTGTTTACTGAAGTCAAATTATTTGTATTTATACAATACCTTTTATAGAAAGAAAGAGTTAAGGTCAAAGGTGAAGGAGTGTACAGTTTAAGGACAGGGAAGAGGAAGGGATGGAACATCACATGACTGGTCATCTTTGATGGGTGAAGGCCAGCCCCCGTCAGTCAAGCTCACACAGAGAGAGCAGGGCCTGCCATCTGCTCCAAAGTCAATGAGAGCGAGACAAGGTGGGGATGTGGGAGATCGGAGGTTTGAGCGTGAAAGAACAATGCATGTACAATGAGCAATTCCTGTAGAAGACTACAGGGGTCAATGACAAGTAAGAAAATAAAGAATTTAAGGTTGGCGTCTGAGAATACTGCAAAGAGACTAAATCTTCGTGAAGCATCTGTTAGAATTCTAAAGCTATGTTGACTGCAACAAGGAGAAATGCTGAAGACAGAGCAACTCAATACGCCTTCATCCTCTATTATGTGAGACAACAAGTTTTTCCCTGAAACTGGGAGAGAACATGAAGCATACAAGCCCAAAATCACTAAAAGTCTTTTCAAATAGACAAGAGCTGGTCTGACCTGCATGAGAAACCAGGAAGGGAGACAAACTCAAAACCACTGCAACGTCTGCTATAGAACAAAATTGATAAAATGGGGGCTGAACTGACTTCCTTTGGTCAAAGTGTGATGTCACACTCACATGCTTCAGTTCTCTTATACAGTCAATCTTGAAGATTCAATAATACACCCAAATTGACACATCTGATGGGAATAACCAAACAGAGACAGGTGATGAATCTCCCATCAGGTGGTACTAGAGACAGAAGACCTATTTATTTAAGAGATTGTGTAATTAGTAATACAAACACAGTTCAGATTCACACTACCATGAACCATTACTACAGAGTTTTATGTTGGGTCCCACACATTTGTGAAAGCTGTGGAGTTTGTGAGACTAGACACTATTAGTGTGCCTGTCAGCTGGTAAACCACAAGGTATTATTTGATGTACATTTGGACTTTTTACTTGATTGTTAATGTTGTGTCGTTCATTTCAAATACATTAATTTTCCCTCCTTTTAGAAATACTTCTATCGTGATTGATGCTTGAGGACAGTTTCAAATGAGCTTTCACACTTGCCAAACAAAGTGAACAAGGAGGCAACTGCCCCCTAACCCCCAATGAAGAAAAGAAAAGCTTGGACCCGACAATGACAAACTAAAAACCACATTCTTAAAACAACTAAGAGTTATAATTTACACAAAGCAGTGGAAACAGCTAAAACTTGGTGAGAATATGGGGAACATAGACGTATTTAACACAAAACATGACTAACCCTAACAAAATGAAACAAAGCACCATTGCTCACAAAGTCAAAGAATATATCACTACTCGGAATTCCTTGCATTCTTAAAGCCATTTTGTAGCTAAATTTGAATGTGAACTCAGTTTCTAAGAGCTTTTGTTGTTCCCTGGGACTTTGTAGTTGAAGGTCAAGGACCTTTGACATGGCAATTGTCCTTCCCTGTTCACATCTAGATGGATGCTGACACAACCGGACTGGGGTAGGCAAACCGAACAGGAGTCACCGTCACATGTGAGTATGTGTGTCATGTTTTTTCAGAAGTAAGACTGAACAGTCTGCATTCTGTAAAGCATCGCGCCACCTGTACAAGAAAATCCAGGAACTGGGCCAGGACAGCACAAAGTCACAAGCAGAAAGAGTTAGCGAGGCCCACATAAGAGATCAGGTCTCAAGAGCTTCTTCTAAGTCCTCTTCCACCCTCCAACCCCTGCTGTTGGACATGAGCAATACACCCATCTCTCAAAGTTAACCTCTTGACTGGACAACAGATGGACAGAGGTGGTCCCTCCGCAGCACCTTTTGAACTGGAGTGTCTGTTGTTGTGTTCTTCTGGGTGTACTGTGCTGATGAGCTGCCTGTGTGTTGTTAGGTCAACATAGCTGCAGATGCTATCCTTTGTCTCTGCTGTTGACTCTATAATCACTCATCAGCTATACATGGAGGGTCCATTTTGTCTTTGTCTCTGCTCTTTTCAGGGTCAGCTTAAATGTAAGTCAATCAAGCTAAATAATTAACCTTGAAACAGGTTTAATCAATTTACTATTGACCACTAACATGCAGTATATTTGCAACATCTGTATCCATTATTGTTTGCTAATTTCCCTAAACCACATCAAGAGGTAAACAACTAAATTCGTTTTTTGCATGGAAAACAAGAACAGTCCATTCCTGCAATCAGAACTGTGTTGTGAAGAACACCATAACAAGTCACAGCTGGTGAAAACCTGTCAAATTTAACCAGTAGTGGACCAACAAACAGGATTAAGACTTTTACAAATTAAGAGAAACTTCACACAAAATAATATTCTTTGCAAAGACACAACTTTGAGTTTAGAGCAATTTCAGCACATTTTACTTCAATTTTGTTTTAAAACTGATTTAATTTTATGTGAAAAGAAAATCAAGAAATCTATTTCAATTTATTAAAAAATATGTATATTTTTATGAGGGAAATAAGTATTTGATCTCGTAACCACTAAGAGTTCTGGTTCACACAGACCAGTCAGACTCTCCTAATCAACTTGTCACTTAAATTGAAGACACCTGTTGGAACTATTCACCTGTAGAAAATACAACTGTCCACAGAATCAGTCCATGACTGGGGGTTACCATGACAACTGCGGGTGCAATTGGGACAAAATACAAGAACATGACCATCAATCCACCTATTGGTCTGGGGCTTTAAACAAGATCTGAACTGGTAGGGTTTCAATGATCATGAGAACAGTGAGAAATCAGCCTGAAACAACACGACAGGAGTTAGTTGATGATCTCATAGCAGAACCAAAGTCACCAAGAAAACCATTGGGAATACTTTACGCTGCAAGGGTTTAACCTCTTGCAGATCTCAAATTCTGATTGAGAACCTCCTTCCCTTCACCAGGAGGCTTAAAATTGGTCATTGTTTGGGTCCTCCAACAGATTAATGACCCAAAACATAAAATTCTTAGCAAGTTTTGTTTCCACTTGTAACAACAATGTGCCTAAAAATGAGATTGTTCCTAAAGAAGAGGCATTATTTTTTATTACAGACCTACAAACAAATGACAGCCATTATATACATTATGTAGAGGCACCAATCCTTTGTAATATCATTACCTGTTGGTCAATACCTATCAGGAAGTTCAAATTGTTGCTTTATGACTGTCAAAGTTGGGAATAAAAGCAGTTTGAAGCATCTGGGATGACAGACTGGCAGTTCTCCACACACAATCATCATTCAGCAGCTGAAGACATGCATATGTTATGGCAACAAATTAGACGTTCCCAAGAACAACAAACATTTAACACCTCATCAAATAGAGCATCTCTGTCAGCATGTGCTCTGAAGCACCACGCAGTAGGAGCCCTGCTGTGTGGTGCTACCGTTCACAAGCTGCCACCAGACTGTTCATGGTAGTGTGTACTCAGCCACACATACTCTGTCATAAAACACACACTAGCGTGCAGCAGGAAATATTTGGAAAAACTTGACTGCAGGATAAAATGTTGCTAACACATTAAAACTAAAGCTCCTTCATAAAGTAGAGTCTAATGCTGGGGAGGGTCCATCAACACTTACTGTAGTAGCATCTGGTAGTGCTCCTGCCTCTTAAATACAGGCTTTACCCTGCTTCCTCCTACAGATATTTGTGAATCTGCATTTGTGTGTAGGTGGGTGGCTGGATGTATTTATGCCAAAATATTTTTTGCCATTATCTGACAATTTGTGAAATACCAACTCTGTTGGCTCAAGTGTGGCTGTCCATTACAGCAGTGGACCCCAACCTTTTTTGGGTCACGGATGGATTTAATGTCAGACTATGTTTTCATGGACCGCCCTGTACAAGGCTGAAATTGAAGTTGGCGGACATTTTCTTTTGGCTTTTCTGTTTCTCACAATAAAATGGTCCAACATGAACTCTAACTTGAAAAGACCCAAAGTTTCTAATTTGTAACAACAGTTTTATGGTTTATAAAAGTTAATCAATGATAAAATTAGAAGATTCTTTCATAGAATGTTGCTTTAGCACTGATACAAGTCAATTCAGGCTCTGATTATCCTTTAATCGCAAAAATATTGATCAGGTCATTCTCTGTCCTCTTTTGGCTTCTCCCATCAGGGGTTGCCACAGTGAAACAAACCTCCCTCAAGGATGAGTTGCATGGTAAACTTAGCAATGTTTTATGCTGGATGCCCTTCCTGATGCAACCCTCTCAATCCAACTGGGCTTGGGACCGGCCCAGCAGCAGAGAAGGGAATAGGGAGCAGCCTGGATTTGAACCCTGGTTTCTTGGATGGAAAGTGCTGCAAACCAGCACGATCTAAACCGGCCCCAGGTCATCCTCTGTCCTGAATAGTAAATTCTGTGGTTATTTTTAAACTGGACTTGCAAGTTAGGACTTGTTGTTCATTTAAAGGAGTTTAATCAGGTTTCTGAGCGTAAATTTTCACCTGTGCTGCATTCAAGTTATATCTTCCCATTGTGGACAGGCCCCACCTTTATAGACTTGTATTACATCTGAACCTCATTGTAATGATTTTAACCATCCAGCAACTTGTTGCTTTATGCTGCTTCATGGTTTTACCCCCCCCCCCCCTTCTATAATCACCCTCCTATCTCTTCTTCCCTCCTTTCCTTTTCCGTCCGGTCCAACACAAAAGATTTTCAAATATGATTGAAATTAATAAAGTTTGGCCTCAATTACAAAAGGGGTTTATTCAGACATACCTCTGGTTTGTCTGAAGATTAATAACCCCTGTTGTTAAAGTAAAATCTGTCCAACACAAGAGGCCTTCAGCTCTCATCTGTTTGCCCAGCTGCTGGACAGGACAAGTAAAAAAAATAAAAATAAAGTTATCTTACCATTTAGTTGTTCTAAGTGTCTAACTTGCATGAAGTTTGTAAATTTAAGGAAGAATTGTATTCATTGGAAAATTAATTAAAGAGTAACATTAGGAGGTAACTCAGAGGTTCAAGAAATAGAGCAGAAAGAAAAAGGCAACCCTGGTTCCTCTTTTAAGAGCAAACCTGTTGGAGGTCTGATCATTTGCTACATTTATGTCCAGCTCCAGTCCTGCACATCAGCATCAAGCTTTAACAATCTATCCAGAGTATTTGGGTGGTCTAGCTTGTGTTCATGACAGCTTCAGAGAGAAAACGCAGAAGATTGTTGATTGGAAATCTGGTGCAAGGAAAAAAAAAGTTAAATTTAGAAAAATAACCTTTGGTTGATTTTTCTTTTACGTGTAATAAAACAAACACAACTATGTGTGTGTCACTCTCTTTCTTGTCACAGGCATCTATACACTTCAACACAGATTGGTTATCAATAAATGTGAGTATCTCTTGGCTGCTGATACCTCCCTTTCCTTCCTTCACTGATCCACTTGAATAAATAAGTCTTTCATTCTGTAGGATTGTGTTTTTTGAATCCTTAAAAACAGAATTGGAGGATATGGATTTGTTTCTGGTGTGCTCTTTGGAACATTGAGAGATTGACCTCTGAGCCCAGTTTTTTGGTTTTCTCATTCAATATAATTTGACAGTACTGTTCTATTTATAGAATTCAGAGAGCAAAAGCTCCAGTAACCAATCCCAAGATGATATGGGTCCAGTCCAGGACCCCATATGCCAGAAGACCCTACATGCCCTTCATAAATGGCCTGCCACTGCCTAAGTGTCCCAAGCACCATCACCACCATCACCCCAAGAAGCAATCCAGAGTCGCATTAATGGCATCAGCATGGCACCCCGGGTACTCTACCAACTGGCTCCGCTGGAACTCCAGCATAGGGTAAAGCCAAGTGTCCCTCCAACAGGGGAGACATGATCCCAGTGACTCCCTATTGTGCTGTGTGTGCCTGTGTGATAGAACTGAATGTGTTTGGACTGTAGCAGTGCCACATAACATTAGTATTGTCAATTTCTGTTGGGATACTAGACAGTAAATGCATTCTATTCCAAAGCCACCTGTATTATTAATGGTCCAGTATTTCTTTTTCTTTATCATGTGAGCACACTATGGTTTTTTATGTATTTGTGTTTAGACTGTTTATTAACAATGACATGGAAATACACAGGAGTTGGCGGTACTTGGAACACTGTGAGGGACGACAAGAGGTGAATGTACTCAAAAGATTTTGAGTTGCGCTGTCTGAGTTTCTTTTGAGTGTGAGCTGAGAGACACACATTCCCTCTGATAAAAGATGGATTTTCGACGTGGCCTTTATGGTGGACATCATTGACCTGCTCAACAATCTGAATGTACAACTTCAAGGCAAAGAACAGATCATAACGGAGCTGTTTGACAAGATCAAGGCTTTCCAAATGAAGCTGCAACTACTCTGTTGGCATCTGTCAGCAGGTAAGTCAATAACATGCTGCACACAGACTTTTGGCTGTTTGCTATCTCCGATTATAACACAGGCTGCTCCATGTGTGTCTGTCGCTGCGTCGCTGTGATGTGGCGCTGTCCGCGGTGCTTATGCCTGTTTGACAGAAATCGTGTCATTGTTCGTCTTTGTGGGTCTGCTTTCTTTGTTCTCTTTTTTGTCTTTTGTGTCCTGTAGTTTATGTGGCCTCAGAGCAGTGCTAATGATAAAGGACAAATTCTTATTTGACTTTTTCTCTCTAGGAAACTTGGCACACTTCCCTAGCCTGAGAGAAGTGAATGTGGTGGTGCATAGGTTGCCAGACTATTGAGAACTTCTCAGCAACTTAAATATAGAGTTTAATTTGCGCTTTGTGGACCAGAGGGCTGCAGATGGCGTGGAGATTTTTTCTCAGCCCTCCAGCGTGAGCCCTGACTCCGTTCCAGAACATTTGCAGATGGAGTTGATTGAGTTTCAATGTGACTCAGAGCTAAAAAGAAAATGTGCATCACTACCCCTAAAGGATTTTTATACACATGTATTACTACAAAGGTACCCACAGATGAGAAACAATGCACAAGTAATGCTATCTCTGTTTGGCAGCGCCTACATTTGTGAGCAAACATTTAGTCTCATGAACCTGAACAAGATCAAACTCGGGGGACCCTCACAGACTCACGCTTGCTAGATCAATTAACACTATCAGTGAGGAAGCTGCAGCCCAACATTGAGTCACTGCTAAAGTCAAAAGACCAGCTTCACTTCTCTCACTAAGGATCCCAGTTTGCTGTTGTCATTGGAAAAAAGTTTTTGTTTTAGCTTGTTCTAGTTTTTCAGTTCAGAATGGCCAGTGAGGCTCTCCTGTTATACTTAAAGGTTTCAAAGAGAAATGTTACTTACTTTTTATGTGTTACCTTGATAAATACAGAATCAAAATAAAAAAATTAAGTGTTTATCATTGTGTTTGGCCCACGGACCGAAATCACATTTAGATTTTGGCCCTTTGAGCAAAAACGTTTGGACACCCCTGGCAGAGAGTTTTACGCTAGATGCCCTTCCTGACACAACCCTGTATTCTATCCGGGCTGGGGACAAGCACAGGGAGACCCAGTCCCAGTCCCCCTTTGGGCTAGATAGTAGCAGTAGGAGGAAGAGTCTTGCCTAGGAACCTACACTGGATGAAGCTTGTTGCTCCCCCTGAGAAATGAACTCTGGCTTTCCATGCACCTGCTACACACAGCCAACTGAGCAACCGAGGCCCAATGAACTTTACATGAATATTATCTTCAAATCTAAGCACATGTAACTTTATGTTTTGCATCTGTCACTGGTTTCCCTACATTTGATTTTTCCCTAATGTAAACCCTGATTTCTATGCCCCAGAGGGTCTGCATGAACTGGAAACAGGGCACGATGACGGTGGACCTTGGTTGTACTTTTGTTGTACAAAGTGCTGCGTGAAAATAGCTCTGTTGGTCAGTTATTAGGGTCCTCCTGTCTCACCTGTGTATACATGTCAACACACACCGATTGAAGGAATGTGTGTTAAAGGTTATTCAGGTCAACTTTGGCTGTGTCTGTTAATGAGTAAGTCGCCATCAATAAATCTACTCAAGTGCTGCATGTTTTTTTCATTTATGAACGCCCCAGCCTCCTCACTCCCCAGGTAGGTGGCTCAAACTTAGCATAGAAAGCAGTGCCTGTACATATCCTTTTTATAACATGACACCTTCCATTCACTGCACTGTCATTATCATGCAGTTACTGCCTCCCACAGCATTTTGCTGACAGACATTTTAAATTAGACTAATAAATTGCCTCACGCGCTGCTTTGAGCTTCATAAATGTGCTGTTACCTGGAGACAAATTAGCATGCTGTAGATAAAGACTGGATCCTGCACAGAAGGCTGAGATGTTCATGTGAAGGAACATCCATTTCTGACTGCAGTGTTGTGTGTGTGGGTGCATGGGGGGGGGTCATCTTAGATGCTCACAGGTATTTACAAGTACCCATTTCTAAAGCATCACAAATAAAGTCTGGTGTTGAAGGAAAATGCGTTTTATCCATTAAACTGCAATGAGATCCTGTTCCTTGATCACAAAGTTAATAAAATACTAAAAGCATGTATTTCTTTCTTTTTTATTTAAAATAATTTTCATAAGACAATAGGGTTGAATGTAATGCAAGCAGACTCATTCCAAAAAAAAACATTATGAAGAGTATGCTTTTATTTCCATAATTCCTCACTTTAGAAACTAAACTTCTTATATATATATATATATATATATATGTTATATATAAGGTTGTACATATATATATATATGTTTCAATCCTGATAGTGGCCTCATTTTATTACTAGTCTCTTCAGGACAAGAGGGCTGCAGAGATGCCGGTGGAGATTTTTTCTCAGCCCTCCAGCGTGAGCCCTCTCTTCCGCAATAAAGGAGTCCTTGGACCTTTATTGCGGAAGAGAGGATGCTATACTACACTCCCACTCTGAGCTTGGGTACACAGCACCAACAAATACAGATATAATGTGGCTGGAATAATATACAGGAACATGTGTGCAGAATATGAACTGAAAAAACCCAAGGTCGAAATGGGAAAACACTGAAGGTGGTAGAGAATGAGGCAAAGATCCTGTGGGGACTTCCAGTGCAGATCCAGAATGATAGGATGGTAATGGCTAACCAAATTCAGACATTGTAGTGAAAGCCGTTGTGGTGGATGTGGCAGTGCCAAGCGATGGGAACATCAGGAAGAAGGAACATGAGAAACTGGAGAAATACCAGGGACTCAGAGAAGAACTGGAGAAAGCCTGGAAAGTGAAGGTGACAGTGGTGCCTGTGGTAATTGGAGCACTCGGGGCAGTAACCCCCAAGCTGGAGGAGTGGCTACAACAGATACCTGGAAAGACCTCAGACCTCTCAGTCCAGAAAAGCGCAGTGCTAGGAACAGCTAAGATACTGCGCAGAACCCTCAAGCTCCCAGGCCTCTGGTAGAGGACCCGAGCTTGGAGGAGAAACCGACCGCGGGGGTGAGAGGGGCGTTTTTGTTTTTTTATATATTCAGGGCCCAGTTTGTGTCCACACATCCAAATGAGTGTTGCATCTGCACAAAGTGTTTGCATCTGGTAGAGTTCACTAACTCCCAGTGATGAATAATTTGGGGCTTTTGAAATAACAATTTGTTCTCGTGTGTGAAGATTTATAGATATAGAGATGTTTGGCTTGTTGGCTTTCAGCAGCACATCGATTAATTTAAACAACTCTACATTTGTCAACAATTTTCTCTGCACACAAAAGCAAGCTTAATACAAACAAATGTTTTATATTTTTTTAACTTCCATGTCTGGGGTGAAACAAAGGTTCAAAAGCCAAATCTGAATTTTTTTTCTTTATAACAACACAGTTTATGGAAATGTTTTTTTTCTGCAGACACAACAGCTCAGATTATGAGCAGAAAGGTGTAAAACGTTTTACCTCACCTCGTGTTTTTCGAAAATAGTTCAGGAAAAAAAAGAACGATTTAGAACCAAATGACGACGCTTTATCATTTTGTAAACACAGCTGATGTCAGGTTCAAGCGTGATGGGGTTAGTGTGGTGCTGTGTTCAACCTTTGACCATAAGGTCACAGGTTCACTTCCTGCTTTGCCTGCCAATGTGTTAAAGTATCCTTGGGAAAAACACTGAATCCCACAGAGCTCCTGGTGGTTACAGGTTGGCACTTTCCATGACAGCAGAGCCGCCCGCCATCAGTGAGTGTCTGTGTGCATGGGGGTCTTGTTACTGTAAAGCACTTTGGGCCTTGATCAAGGTGAGAAAGCACTACATTATTTGTCATTTAATGTTGAAAATATTAATCTGAGTTAGAGCTCACATCCTCTGACACAAGTCCTTCACACCAAAGGCTTTCTGGGTTGACAGGCCTTTTTATGGTTTATTTCAGGGTTTTTAAGTCAAACGATGGGATTTGTAACATGAATTTGCAGATCTGTGTGGATCAATCATACACATTTGTTTGTTTATGCTACTGTTTTGAGGACCAGAAGAATATTAATAAATACATGAAACAGTTTGAGTATCCTCAAGTCTATTACGTAAAAGAAAAAAATGGTACTGTAAAAGCCCACACTATTCTTAAGCAGTGGTGCGTCAGAAAGCCTGACTCATTAGTGCAGTTTGATCAAATGCATTTGCATGAGAAGGAGGAGTCATTTCCTGTGTGCAGTGAGGTGTACGTCTGAGTGTAATCGTCCTGCACTTATGGGGTCGATTTGACATTTCAAAGGCTGTCAGAGAAGAAGAAAAATGGCTGAGCTTGATTTGTGATGTGAAGGACAGAAACAGAATCGGTGGTAGAGTGTAAGAAAAAAAGAAGCAGTTTGAAGCTTCTTTCCTTGGAACAGGTTATGCTTCTTTGTCTGCGCTCATTTTGTTCTGTTCTTTTAACTCTCAGAGGGAGCCTCAACATTCTCTCCAGATGAATTACGCTGCACTTAAAAGGAAAGTGGATGGAAATTAAGCTTGTGCATAATGCGTGGGCAGCACTGCCAAGCACAGGACAAAGTGGAATCTGTTGTGTTCAAACCATGTAAAGTTTCTCAAGTGTGAGCTGGGACAGTCAAAGCAAAGAGAGAAAAGAGAGGCGACGAGGGAAAAGCCGCAAAGCAAGATATATAGTCAGTCGGATAATTGACACTCACAGAAAACAAGCCACCACTTCTCCTCATCCTCTCCTTGTTGGAGTGCCACCCTGTTGCTTAAGTTATTGTTCCTATTGTGAGCCTCAAAGCATGGAGGAATGTTTGGCTGGCTCTCTGGGAAACAGCACTTCATGGCCCACAGCTGTCACAGCCTGGGGGCTTGAGTTCTGCCACTGAGAGTTCAATGGTGAGGAGCTGGCACAGATACATGCTTTCAGCTCAGACTAGCTAAGAGGACTTGATGTGAATCCACTAATGTACACTCCATGATCGCACACTGCTGACAACAGTTCAGCCAGTCTCTCATGCTTGGAAGCTCAACAGTCTTTCCTTCTCCACACTCATTCTTTTCTTATTTTTGATTTTGTGCTTCCTCTTTTCAAATGAATAAACCATTGTTTCTGTGTTCAGAAGCTCCGCATCCCACCAGAGATGCTGTTTTTCAGCTTCTACTTATGGTTACTAGGAATCCACAGTGAATCGCGTTGTACTCTGAGGTAAAACAGTTGGATAGTTGGAACTTTTAATCTGGATTTTAATAAATAGTCTTAGAAATTCTTTTTTTTTTTACTTTTAAAAGTTTATGAACTATTGGTTAAAATTCCTGTGCAGAGCTGATGTCCTGTCGCTTTCTAGCTGCAAACGCTATTTATACAAATAAATTATAGATAAAACATAACTAATATAATTAAATAACTTTTCGCAGCAATTTTCAAAGTAAGGCACATAAACTACTTTATTAAAAAATACTACACAATAATAAAAAGCAAAAATATTGTTTAGGGTCAAAACTAAAAATGTTGTACAATCATAGTTGACACAATAATTACATATAATATGAATTTTTAACAGTCCAGAAACAGTAAAAAAAACAAAAAAACAACATTTGGAGAATAAGAGATTTTATGCAAAAAAGAAAAAAAAGTCCTAGTTCAACAGCATCACTGATTAGTACACAGTCAATTATTCATTTTCTTTTTGTCTCACAGAATTTTAAAATGATCTCTTTGTTTACCCATTTCCTGAAGCTACATCTTCTCCTCATTGTTATTCATTTATATTAGGCTGTCAAAGTGAAGGAGTCCTGTTTTTCTTTCTAGCTGCTCATTTCAAAAATCTTATTAAAGAAATGTGTGAAAATAATGGCACAAGTGCACCCAGCTCTGGATCGCTGTGCTGCACGGCTCCATCGCTCGCTGTTGTCTGATTATGATAATGACCCAGCCCTCACATTCTTTCGCCCTGATCTCATTTTGTAGCACAATACAGTACCAGGACCCAGAGGGCCTTGGAGGACCACAAAAGTCTCATCCACAGGGAGGTTCTCAAAATGCAGAGGAGATGAGGGAGTTGAAAAGCAACAAAGCAAATCCAGCATGCAGACTTCATCTGTGAGTCCATGCAGCACCGCTCAGCCCCTCCTAAGTGACATTGTCTTTCTCAGCGTTAATAGCTGAGCATGGTCGCCTCCCTGCACAGCTCTCCAGCTCCTAACAATCACAGCTCTGATGCAGGATGTCAGGCATTGTGCTGCACACTGCATGGGTCAGTGACTGATATAATTCATAATTTAATGTGAGCTACCCATGTGCCTCTGCAGAAAGAAATAGACAGATAAAATATGTGATGTTCTTTCATAACAGTGCTAGTCACAGTGACATTAAAGGAACTGCTTTTTTAATTTTGAAATGCCTTAGAAATATAAATGTTGGTGTTTTTTCTGACCAAAGATTGTTCTTGTACCTATGATTTATATTAATAAATGTATTACCAAAAAAATGAAAGTAGGTCTGGCCCAAAATCGTAAGAATTGTTGATTAAAAGGCCTCCGTTTTTCTTTAATCATCACCATAAATAACTCAACAGATCAAAGCTTTAACCAGCATTTATTCAAAGTTCAATCTGGAAGATCAACTGGTAGCATTTCTTTTGACACAAATGAAGAGACAAAGTAAAAAGAAATGGCATTATTATTGACTTAATATTTAACAAAATTTTAAAGCAACATCCATGAATGATGTCAAGTTAAGCACAGGAAGTAATTTTAGAACACTGAAAGAATACACAACTGACGACACGAGTTGGATCTATAACAATAAAACTACTCAAAAACACTAAAGGTAATTCACTGTTAAATTTAGTAAAATACTGTGGGTTGTTTTTAATATTTGATCAGACTGCAGCAAATGTGAGCTGTCCGTGGTACTGGTGTCAAATATTTCAACTGAGCAGAAAAATGAACTCTCATTGATCCAAATGAGCCACACTTATTAATGCCCCACCCCCGCATACACCAGCATGTTTCTCTTCAACCAATGTTCATATAATTAATGCTCACACACACTTACACACCCCTCCCTCACCAGCTTCACTGTAGCTTTGCCATTAGTGCTATTTGCATCTGACTGAAAGGCCATTAGAATAATAATTGGCCAGAGAAAAGAGGCCTTCGTCAGCTCTAAACCTGCACACACACATTTAGCCACTCCATGACACTTTCTGCGCTACTCTACCTTTACGTGTTTGTGCTTGAGTTTCACTATTTTGTAATTGTCAGAAAGAAGCTGTGGAAAGGAAGCACAGAAGAGAATGTAAGAAAATGCATCCTTTAAAGTAAGCATCAAATTGCTCTGAAATTACAGTGCGTGCCTCTCTTTCTTTCTTCCTTTTCTGCGTTTTAATGAAACATCTAAATTAATGACCCTTCAAACGAGCAAAATACTCTTTTGGCAAAGGGTTAAAAAACGGGTATCACATGCTTTTAGCAGACAGGAGCTAATGCCCCCACTTTCAGGATCGTTGTGGTATCGCTGCAGAACCTGCTGGCCTGGGTGGGGATTTTTCATATTAGATGCAGAAATAATCACCAATAATTACCTGTTTGTTGTGCAAAATTCAGGATATTAAGCAAAACATTTCAGAAAAATTTTAAAGCTCTTTTTTATGCTGCTTTAAGCAGCAAGCATATTGCATTTACACTTACAGTTGTTTTGAATTGGGAAGCGTAGATGTGAAATAGCTATGAGCTGTTTTGGTGAAGGAAGCTTTGGTCAGACATTCAGAAACATGATGCCTGTGTGGGGAAAAAAGGGTGATAAATCTTTATTTTCCTTTCATTAAATAATACTAAGTCACAGTTCTAATAATCACAGTATGAGACAAGATATTTCTAACAACGACTTGATCAAGTCAGTAAGCCACCCTGTCTTAGATCTTTCCCTTAGATGTTGGAAAATGCTTTTCTTTTCAAGTCAAATAAAATAACTTGCAACCTGAGTGTTGCAGTTAAGTCTCGAGCTGCAAAAACAGGAAAAATCGAAATATCCGTGCTGCTGTGTAGACGAAGCTCAGTATCTGACAAAAGCATCTGTTTGGAAGGTTGCAGGTAAAAACACACCTCCTCTGTTTGCTGTTCAGGCTCACTGGTATAAATTATTTTGCACACGTGGGCACACCGACACATGCACTCACATGTGCATTTAGCATGTACAAGTGCAGACATACAGTTAGCATCAATTCTCATGCACACATGCGTGCTGTGGTGCAGCAGATCACAGTTGTGTGCGTGGTTGCTGCTGGCAGGTTGAAAACTGTCTCCCCCCTGAGGGCCTCCGTGTCCCTGCAGCATGTGGGAACCATGGCGCGTTGCCAGGATACAAGCCCCTTGTCTGTACTGACAAGAAGACATGAAGAGCAAAGATTAATTATTTACAAGCAGACCCCTGTACGCCGCGTTTGGCTTGACACTTCTGCATTTAATGTAATCTATAAAGCCATCCCTTTCAGTATTTATTTTATCTTAGCTCTTTTAGATAATCTGTTGTTGTGTTTTTTACCCCACCCACTAATTTAATATTGCTTCCTGCATTTCAGTTTTTTTTAAAAGCGTTTACTTCATGAAAATCATCCAGTCATAGTAACAGTAGTAAGAGCGGGTTAACGGTCTCTGCCTGCTCACCTACAGCTGTCCTTTGGTGCATTTCAGCCTGAGATAACCAACGTCCTCTGGGCAGATTTTGCCACTGCCCCATCAAATATGTATGGGGTCTATATGCCACAGACGCACCATGCCTGCTTCCCGAGAGCTGCAGATGTTTACAGAACATATCAGGCTGATTCACCTTTTCCATGTTTGGCTTGGGTTTGCACTAAATGACTTTCAAGGCCGGGATGAGAGGCTTCAAAACAACGTGTCAGATGATTCGTCCTGGAAGTGAAGGCATCCTAGCAGCCTCACCCTGGACTGCTCCTTTGTTCTCTGTTGCTTCCACCTCTTTGTTGCTGCAGCTGACTGTCCGTCCGTCTCCCCCCACCTTTCTGTAGGCAGTTTATTAGCATTTCTCCAACACATCCATATTCATGATGGAAGCAGGTCACTCCACGTGCAGACGCGTGTTCGGGCTTTGTGTTTGTGCGTGTGTGCAGCATTTAATTGGGCTGTGGTCATGGGAGATCTTCCACATGGAGTCCCAGGTGGAGAGGGATCCCACTGTTCTGAGCATTATGCCCTTTCTATTATTCCACCCTCCCACTGTACGTGCACAGGACTCCTGTGGCGGGGGCGCAAGACTCTGTTTTTCAGCAGGCAGACTTTGCTATGACCCAGCACTAATTTGACTCGTTTCAGGCAAATTAATTTTGAGAGGCAGGAAATGGCAAAGATTTTGTGTTTTTTTTCTATTTAAAGTCCCACTCCGATCATCTTATGACTTATTTTAAAACTATTCCCAGTGTTTGTTTAGTCATGAAATAAAACCTGAGCCTTTTATTGAGGACATAGTTTCTGCAGAGCGGCAGGAGTTGATCAGAAACTCACCTCTGAGTTGTGGGCGGGACTGTTGGTGAGGAGGAAGCCCCGCCCCATTTCCTCTCATCCATCTGTTGACGTGCTCTACCGCTAGATTACAGCTTTTCTCAACCTAACCTAACATTGCAACTAAAATAGGGAGCAAACTTGGAGCTATCCAGACAAACAGTTTAGATCCAGATTCCAGTTCAGATGAGGAAAACAAAGACGTACATGGATGTAGTCGTCTGCAAGTGGATGCATCGTTTTTCATGTTTTTGTTTGCTTCTGGTTCACAATGATTTGAGTAGAGGAACACTGAGAATCAATTTTAATCTTGATTTCTTTAAATATGTCCTCCTCCATCATCAGAAAAAATGTCACATGAACATATTAAAAACATCAAAAACATGATTTTTGTCAGAGTGGGTCTTTAAAAAGACATCTTACATTCGGAATTAAAGTGTTTCTGTTTTTTGGTCATACTGGGATGAGGGTTGATCTTGAGAACTGGGAGGATGACAAATGTAGCTCATTCGATAAAAGCGTGTTTATTCAATGTGTTCATGTCACTATTTTGATATGAACGATGTGATGAAATCAGTAATATAATGTGATGAACAGGTAAAGAAGTAAAACACAGAGCTTTATCTATAATAAAGACCAAAGCATTGGTGCTCAGTTCACTCGTCGTCTCTACTTTTCTAATGTCTACATTATTCTCAGTGATTTCTTTGCAGGCTGGAGCGTTAAAATTCCTTTTAACCCCCTTGCCACGTCTCAGGGAAACTGCTGCTGCCTCCAACACCATGAGGTGAAGACAGACATTAACTCAGGTTGGATGGCATTCCAGGGCTTGTTGACGAGGTCAGAGACTCTGGATAAAACTCAGAATGGATTCTGTCATTTCTTTTAAAAGTCAACTCAAAACTTTGTTCTGCCAAGCATTTTAACTGAAACTGTTTTTATTTGGGCTTGAGATGATAGTTTTATGTAATACATGCTTGTTTTGTTTTTAAACTTGTGAAGCACCTTGTAAAATCTGTCTGCAAAAGGAGCTACATAAATAAAATGTTCTTACTTACTTACTTGGTGTATGGCCTGCTCTTTTAAACACTTTTTACTTCTTTGTTGGCTTTGTTCAAGATTGTGTGTATTTAACCCTGAAAAAACCAAGAGCACCTCTACATATCTATATAATTGTATAATTTTCTCTTTGGGTAGCAGCAATTAACAGTGGCCAAAACATTAAAAGTAAAAATAGAAAATAATTAAATTAATTAAAAAAATAAAACCGCTAACAAAATTTGACCCTGTAGGTTCTGTGCGAGTGAGATGCTCATTGGTTTAGATATTTTAGGAAATCCTATTTATGCTTTTATTCAACATCTTAACTTAGGAAAATAAAATGATTCCAACCCTCACCACCAACATTGGGTACAGCATTTCCAGTTTTGGATGCACTACTTTAAATGTCTTTTTAAGCCCTTAAGTTCTTTATGTCTTGTTTTTCTTTTTTATGGTGTTGACATTTGGACCCCAAGTCTTTTATTAAAAATATATATTCTATTCTATTCTATTCTATTCTATTCTATTCTATTCTATTCTATTCTATTCTATTCTATTCTATTCCATTCCAAGGTTGAGAAATATTGTCTAAAAAATTCCTGTCCTTTGTCAAGTGTAAAAAAATAATTTAGACAAGAAACTAAAGAAACGCTTTTAAATGTTTACAGTCTTTGAACAGGTTTTTTGATTTAATATTCTGATTTATGTTTGATATATTTGTTGTGCAGATTTCTTTGTGAGAACATTTCCCACAGTGAACAAATACTTATTTACTTCCAATGTATTCCTGGTTTCATGTGATGAGAACTCACAGCTGTTTCAGTTTTCATTGATCAATCTACTGATTAAATGACAGTTTTTTCCACTTCAGTTGACAGTCATTGGTTTGTTGTTTTTACTCCTCGTCATGTTTAACCCTTGTGCTATCCTAGGCACGTTAACATTGGGAGTTCGGTCATCTAGACCCACTAAACAGTGCTCTGAACCTCTTCTTCAATGATTTGTGATCTTCACTGGTGTCCATGGATTACATGAAATCTTTCCACCTTTATCCACCTTTGTCATGGTAGGGAGAACACGTCAATGTATGGGTGGGGTCATCTAAGATAGCACAAGGCTTATATGACATAATAAGCCTAGTCTCCTGCATTTTGTGTCGCAAAACACTATGCATGACAACTATTTGCATTTTAGATCAGCAGCAGAAATATTACTCATGGTCACTCATTGTTCATTTATAAAAAATCTGTTGTCATTCTCCTTCCAATGGTCACATGCAGATTCCCCAATGACTATTTGGGTACCACTACTTTTAAATCAATTAGCATCTATTTTATAGATGTAAAAAAAACCCGTAGAGCCCAGATTTTTCCACTGGAGCTCTTTTTTTGGTTTCAAAAACCAATTAAATCCTGAAAGCGTTGTGGCTTTTCGACAAACGGCCTGTCATTAAAGCATTGTTGGGCTCGATAATTGGTGTCTATTCAAAGCCGACCCAGCAGACTACAAGAAAAGGGGATTATTGAACAATCAAGTGCATTCACATAGAGGCCTGACTCTGCCTTTTCCGCTCTTTGCTGCATCCCATTTACAGTCATTCGTCAGTCCTTATCTTCACTCGAGCACAAACATGATACAAACGCTCACATTCAAAAGTAGAACATTCCCATTGTACTGTGTGTGTACATTACCTGTCACTTATTATCTCTCTCTCAAATGAATATGCTCCACACTTACAGAATATGACTCCTTCCAACACTGACTAGATAAAAGGAGAGCTCAGGTTAAGTCAATATGAACACCTTGTTTCTGCGGTGGTTCCTCCAAATCTATGAACTGGGCTCAGGAGTGACCCAAAAACAGTGTCAACGACTGACGAGTATCAGCTTGAAGATACAGAACCTGGGGAAAAGAAACATTCACAAGATTAACTATCTTTAAAAGTCATCTTGTTTTAAACACACAAAAAATGAGTCTATTAATATGAAAGTGGATGTTAAAATTCCCCATCAACACTGAAGAAACTCCAGGTGAAATCACAGTGATGCCCCCTCAAAAAGCTCCACTTTAAAAAAGTTTTTTTACAGGCTTGGAGCTACATGCTGATCAGTAAAACTCCTGGATCTACTTTAGTGATATCACCAATTTTCAGTAACAATGGCTGCCTGTGCATTTTAGAGTTCACTTTAAGATTCTTTTATTTGTTTTTAAATCATACATGATCTTGCCCCGCTGTACCTCTCTGAACTTCTCTCTCCTCACTCGCCAGCCCGGTGCCTCAGATCAGCTGATCAGCTGCTTCTGGAGTTACCGAGGTCCAGACGGAAGCTCAGAGGGGGCAGAGCTTTTGCTGTCGCTGCTCCAAAGCTTTGGAACTCTCTGCCACTGTCCATAAGAGAAGCTCCATCACTGTCCATTTTTAAAACCCGTTTGAAAAGCCACTAGGGGTGCATGGATGATCCGTGATCCATATAGGGATCACAGGCCCCGGTTCTGCACAGACGTGTGCCACGGTAAAAACAGGCTGTTGAGATTTGAAGAACCCTGTTTTGATCTCCTGGTAGTAGAGATATGGGAGATTGACTGGTCTCTGGTCTCGTGTTTGACCACAGCCAGACTGCAAAAATAGAGTTAGATCAGATCAAAGGGAGCCAAAAACTTTTAAAGAATGAAAAGAAACGTCTGAAAGTTACGATTTTAAAGAATGTATGTGTACAGTGGTGCAGAAAGTAAGTATTCTCCTACAACAAGCAACAGTTCTGTCCCTCACGCACTACTTCTTTAAGAAGCTCTTCTATCCTGCAGCTGGGGTACAGCAGTCGACCCCTGATCATAGGGTTGCAGGTTCAATTCACGCCTTGGACGCCCATGTGTTGAGGTGTCCTTGGGCAAGACACTGAACCCCACCTTGCCCATGGTGGAAGGTTGGTGCCAGTGATCTGCAGCAGAACCGCCATCAGTGTGTGACTGTGTGAATGGGACTGTGACTGTAAAGCGCTTTAGTATAGGTAGAAAGCGTAATACAAGAACACACCATTTACCATCCTCCACTTGTTAGTTACCTGTCTTAAGGATCTAATGGTGGGCTACTGTGATCAGAGTGATCCCATATCCACCTCAGGTGTTCAACTAGAGCACATTGACAGGAAGTACAATGAATTTTTAGCAGCTTCATAGCAGAAGGACATGACACATGAATGATGAACAGCCCTTTCCAGAATCACAGTGAAAAACAAACATTAGACTGGATGTTAGCATCATGCTAACGTTTCTTGAATTATTTTTACTTATTCTAATGTTTAGATTTATATTGGCTCCAAAGCTTTTAGGTTAATTAGCAAGTTTCTCTTTTTCTTTTTAAACTTTATGGTCACAGTTCTCAACATTTCATGTATAAATGTCCAAATCTTCTGTAGGACACCGTAGGGAATCGAACCCCAACCTGCTAAAGCAGGCGTACCATTACCAGTGCCTGTAGTTTTTGACCATACATGAAAGGTCAAACAAAACTTGCATTCTGTCTGTGGTTCTGCAATGTTTAAACTACTTTTCTATTGATACATCCAGATGCTCCTGTGTTTCTGCTGCAGACCAAGAGGTTCCTCATCCTCACCCTCCTTGTTTCCTTTATTTGTTTTTACCTTTTTCGTACATATTTCCACAACAAGCTTGTTTCTCGCTCCTCTTTCCTTTTTCGGCTGCAAAAGCCTTGTGGGTGGAGGCTGGGTTCAAACTCGCATCAGCAAAAGTACCCGTTGACTTCTTCTTTATTTAAAAAAAGGTATTTTATTGAAAAAACAGAAGTTCTGAGGATTTGGGGTTCCAAGAGCTACACCTGGGGCTGCAGGTGAGCCCTGACTGCGAGAGAGGAGCCATGAACCGACAAATCCACATTCAATCTCATATTAATAGAAAAATGCAAACATAAATGATCTACTTCATAACATAATACAGTCCTAATATTAAAAACTGGACATAATTACAAATTATACTGAATTTGTCTCCAAAACACAACATCAACAACATACTAAACTTCCATGATCCAAATTTCAGGATCTATTCAGACTGGAAAAATCTTTTGGTCCGGATCGAGTCCTGAACGGTGCATTTGGTCTGGATTTAGATTGCCGTCGAGCAGACTTTCCTGTTTGAACCAAAGTTTGCAAACAAACCACATGACTTAAGATCTCTTCAGTCATTGGCCAAGAATTACGAGGGTGGGGCAAAGTAAGTAGAGGCAGAAATTATGGAAGTCCTGCACTTTGTAGTCCTTGTTGGGATAGTTTATTTGTTCAAACTTTATATTTCAATGACCAATTATGAACGTCTGCATCAACTCTTTTTACCCGCTGGGTGTTCGTTAAAGGTTTTTTTAATGAGCCTGCATTCATGTGACTACATTTCAATGAGTTGCTGTGTCTCATCGTTGTGGTGTCATGGCATTCCTTTAGGAGAATTCTGGTAAGGTAGCTTTTAGGCTGCCGTGTTCAAATGAACGTTCGAACAAATAAACAGTTGGACCCATCTTTCTGTCTGATTAAACGACAATCGTTCCTTTACATTTGTCCATGGCTCATCCGTTGCTTCTTACCTAAACTGTTTACATCACATGTTTACAGGACATTTTAAGATCATACACAACCCGGTGAGCCTTTAAGGCGAAAATGTTCCTGCACATTTTTTCTTCGGGCATGCTATGGCCGTCAGGTTGTAGTGAATAGTAAAGCCGCGTGAAGTAAGTGAGACGTAGGCGATTCGCACTAATGTTCAATCTTTGTAAGCCCTAAAATCCTGTACACTGTGCTGGGAGCCTGTTAGTGCTGTTCAAGTGATGAGTGTGTGTTCTTTATGCACAAACTGTTAAAAATGAGGAAATTAAACAATGAGAGATAAGTTTGTATGGATATCCTACAGGCGCCCAAGGGAACTGCAAGACACAACCCCCATACAGTACTTCCAAATGAAATGGTGAAAATTCAAGATAAACGATTTCACAAAGCTGCATAGCTCCTAGTCTGAGTTTGTTTCTGCTGTGTAAAAAGACATTCTCACTGAACACCAATCACTCCATGCCAGTCTAGATAACATTCTAAGGCAGCTAAAGTCAGTCCTCTGTGTTTGGCTGTCCATAAAAGTTAAAAACATAAGAAAAGATTAAGCCATGGAGCTCATTCGGACTGAACCAAACATAAAACATGGGGGAGTAACCGCCTTACAGACTAGTTCATGAGTTACTTCTCCAGTTCTGGCCACAATGTGAGGCCCTGCTAACTCTTTTTGGGCCCAGGCCAGCCGAGAGACGTAGTATCTCCAGTGTTTCCTGATCTCCCCTGGGGAGGCGTCCAGTGGAACATGCCAGGAACACCTCCCCAGGGAGGCGTCCAGGAGGCCTCCACACCTGATGCCTGAGTCACCTCGACTGGCTCCTCTGGATGTGGAGGAGCATGGGCTCTACTCCAAGCTCTCTCTGGGTGACAGAGCTTCTCACCCTATCTCTAAGGGAGTGCCCAGCCACCCTATGGAAGAAGCTCATTTTGGCTGTTTGGATTTGGGACCTGGTTCTTTCAGTCATATAATCAAATGTTTTTTGTTTGAATCGCCCTTAGTCTGGCTCGTCCCCCAGGACCAGTTTGCCATGAAACAGCCTAACAGGGCAAATGCTTCTAGCAACACAATCCTGGGATCATTCGGGCACGCAAACCCCTCCACCACGATAAGGTGGCGATTCAGGGAGGGGAGCCAATTACTAACAATTACTGTGGGGAAACCGACGATCTCGGAGAAAAACCCACAGGACTGCCAGGATTTGTTTGAGTTATTTCCCTACAAATTTAGGTGACTGGTGTTATTTTATTTACTCTATTATTATTTTATTAATTTGATTTATTTGTATTATTTGTATTCGTATATTTATTATAACATATTTAATAATTGTTGGTTTTGGTTTGGTTTGGTTTGGTCTACTTTGGTCTGGTCTGGTTTGGCCTGGTCTGGTTCCGTTTGGTTTGGCTTGGATTTGGTTTGGTTTGGTCTGGTTTGGTTTGGTTTGGTTTGGTTTGGTTTGGTTTGGCTTGGTTTTGGTTTGGTTTGGCTGGGTTTCTGTTTGGTCTGGTTTGTTTTTGTTTGGTTTGGTTTGGTCTGGTTTGGTCTGGTTTGTTTTTGTTTGGTTTGGGGGGATGGGGTAGTTTTTTGGGCTGTACCTCTTTGTTCAGTGAAACTTCACAGCTAAACTGAAAAGCTGGAAGCTCAATAATTGGTTTTTGGTCTACATCTGTGTAAAGGTCACCAATTCTTAAATAATCAATTTTTTAAAAGTGGGGGGCAACCGAAGTGCTCGGAGAAAACCCACGCAGACCCAGTTCTGTCAGCCAACCATGTTAACCAACAGACTGAAGTGCTGCCCCTGTTTTTGACCTGATTTTGGTGACAGACTTTTCCACACAGTGTAGAGGAATTTTTAGAGAAGATTTTCTTCTTGGGTTTGGAGGTACAGACCTGGCAGTCAGAGGCCAAATTGATGGATGAGCTTCTGATGGATTGGGTTGGGGGTGGGGGTGGGGTGGGGGGTTTAGGGGGGTAACCTGATGCCTTTAGAAGCGTCTTTTTCTTCTAAATGCTGCCTGACTTTGTAAACTCTTGTCAGTGTTGTGATCTTGCTGGGTTCCAGGATTCCTCTTTTGTAAGGCAGCTTGATAGTTATTGATGGCATCTCTCTGTTGTTGGATCCTGCCTGGTTTCTTTTTGGAACTGCAGCGTTCCTCTAATTTAGCCAGATGTTCTCTAATTGTCTCTCTTTGCTGTTGGATTCTGCCTGGTTTCTTTTTCATGCTGGAACATTCCTGGGAAACATCAGCTGGTCTTTGAGGAGTATTGGTGTCCTCTTTTGCTTCAGGCTGTAGGTGGACCTCCACTGCTGGTGGCTCTTCTGGGTTGGTGGTTTGAGTGCCAGCAGTGGGTTGCACCCACCCCATAGTGAAGAATGGATGTTGCAGTGCTTCACTTGGAGAGATGCGTTTGCTTGGATCCACCATCAGCATCCGCTTCAGCAGGTCCACAAACTGTTCCACTTCTTTGAGTTTTGTTTTGTCCAAACAGCTGTGGATGAGTTGGTGACAGGACCAGAACGGAATGTTGTCTTCGACCAGTCTCCCTTTTTTCTTGCTTTGCTCTTGGGCTGTGTCCAGCTTCCAGACATCCTGAGAGTTTTCTTTGGTCTTGGTAAAAAATCTTGTGGTGTAAACCCCTTGGTTTAGAACTTTCTCCTCAGGCATGCCTTGCATCTTCACCATGGCTCGGAGGATGTTGTAATCGGCGTCCCACCCATGGATGAAGCTCCCCGTGTACAGCACAAAGAGAATGTAGCCAACTGTCCACAAATCTACACTTTGGTCCAAGGGCAGACCCAGGATGACTTCAGGTGCCCTGTAGCAAATGTTCTGCATCGTAGCTCCAGTACGCATGTGTCCAATTTTCTCAGCCAAACCAAAATCTATGAGTTTGACCCTGAAAGGCTCTGAAACTTGATCCACCAGCATGATGTTGTCCAGTTTAATGTCACAGTGGACCAAGTTGACGCTTTTCAGGCCTTTCAGGGCAACAATCAACTGCCAGGCAATGGTCCTGATTTCCTCCACAGTCAGGGGATGGAAATCCCTTTTTTCCATGAAATCCAGAAGGCTCTGATCCAACACTTCAAAAGCGATGCACGTGTACTTTTTATACTTAAAGCTCTCCACAAACTTGACCAGGTTGTGATCGTCGGCGTTGATCTGGCTGAGCTCTTCCAGAGCATTTATTTCCATTTGGCCTGAACCCCAAATGATTTTGATTGCCACAACTTGGTCAGTTCCCAGTTTCTTACATTTGGCCACTTTTCCAAAAGAGCCTTCACCAAGAAACTTTTCCACCTTATAAACTCCTTTGCGGCCGAGAAGAATGAAGCCCTCTCTCACCTCACAGGGAGTATCCGACAAAGAAGAATCCATCATGATTCGTGGACGGGTGATAATTTGGTGTTGAAGATGTCGTGTAATGATAAACAGAAATACCAACTTTGTTTTCACAAAGGGGGCTTTGAACTTCAGAGAATACCTGCAGGACCTTACGGCTCTGAGTGCTTCTAGAAAGTTCTGGTTAGTTTAAGATGTGGGGGGGGGGGTATTTATGCTTTTTTTCTGATGACATCATTTTGTGTAATCCTAGGTCAGAGCCAGTTTTCCACAACAAATACGTCATGCATATCAAAGACTAGGTTTCCATGACAACCTGGAGATTTGCGCATGCGCAAACCTGGACCTCAATTCATGCGCATGCGTGTGTGTCTGCTGTTTATTTCTATTTTACCTCCTTATTTTTTGCATGTATTTCTCTGGAAGATGCTCCTTCTGAAAGATGCTTTAAGGAACCGAACTACCGCAAAGGGGGAGGGGCCTCAGTCTGAGGTTCTGGTTCGTCTGGTCCAGTTCCAACAGTCCTTCCTAATTGTTTTCCGCGGAGCTTTTCACCGCTAAGAAGATGTTGATTCATATTCCAGCATGTGGTCAGTGATGGGATGGATGTTCTAAAAGTGTTTTTAAATACAACATGCAGAATGGAGGCTCTGAAATGAGTTCTTACTGCATTGCGTAACGGTGTTCTTCTTAGTTTTGGATTTGAAATAAGAATGGAGAAAAGTGCTTAAGCCCCGCCCCCTCCCGCAGTTCTCATTCCGAGCCTGCAGCACAGTGTGGGCGTGGCTCGGAGCTACAGGTGTCTCCATAATTGCGTCTCAAGCCTCTTTTCTGCATCTTCAGGTGTGTGACGGAACAGAGACACTTCCACAGCCTCTGATTCAATCTGACATCTTCAGATTCATTTCTGCACATCTCTCTGTCAGTGCGGTGCTGCTCTGCCACCTGCAGCGCTTCTCTCCCAAACGGATCCAGCTGCTGCTTTGCCTCACTTTGTTTTCCAGGGTTCGGTTCTGTCGGGCGTCGCTGCTCGGCGGGCGGGTGTCCCGGACCGACGGAACACCGGATGGAGGCGAGGCCCTGGTTCCAGTGGGAGCTGCTTGGGACTGCAGCACCCTTGGGTCTGGTGGTTCGGCAGAATTTTTGTAAATGGTATTTTTCTTTCCTCATCGTTTGGAATGTTTTCAATAGTTGTTGTTCAGTTGTGAATTGAACTTGTGGTTCCTCTGTTACAGACATTGGGAGTTCTGGGTTCTCTGGGACTGTGGTTCTGGTTCTGGGTTCCTGTGTGCAGTGTGTTTCACATCTTCAGGGGTTTTTCCTTGTTTTCCATTCAGTTCCAGCAGCCTGGAGGACGCTGAAGCTGGCTTCACTAAAGGAACATTCCACTGCATTTTCACACTAAGACCACCTAGGACCAGGTCCTGTTCCAAAACCACAGGACCTGGACTGCTCAAACCAGCATTAAATTATGAGTTAGATGGAAGAGAATGCATTAAACACAGTTTCTGATTTATGAAACCTTTGTCTTATTTGTGAGAATGTGAAATAGGAGGATTTCTATTGTATTTTCCGCACAAAGTCCACCTCAGACCAGGTCCTGAAAAGCCGTTGGTGAAGGACTACTTTGAGATCATTGACTCTTTTAATGTAGTTCAGTGGATTTCTGGAGCCACTCATGATTAAAGGACATATAATGGATCTTATCCTCTCCTGTGGACTGCCTGTTTTAACATGGAGATCTGTGACTTATAGCTATTTCAGATCACATGCCTGTGGTGTTTGAAGCTGGACTTTCACGTGTTGCAGTTAAATCTACCGCTCCTCTTCAGTGCAGCAGGATTTTTGACTCTTCCACTGCTGGTCAGTTTTCCTCTGCTTTTAACCAGCTCACGGCTCCCTCCTCTGCTGCTGATGTTCAGTTCCTGGTTTCATTCCTCCTGCAGTAACAGCCTGGAATCTGTGGCTCCTCTAAAGATACTAAAGCCTCGTTCTAAACCTGAGCCCTGGTTCAATGGGAGAATCCGGGCAGCTCGGAGGGCCTGTAGAAAAGCAGAACGTTGCTGGAAGAAGCACAAATTACAGATCTCCCTACAAATCCTGAAGAACTGTTGGAACTTTCAACAGGACACTGTAAAACAGGCTAAAAAAAGAGTACCTGGCCAATATTATTATTTTTAATCAGCATAACCCATGGAGGCTTTTTGAAATCTATATATATGTGATGTCCCACAGGCAGGTTCTCTAGAAGCTTCACCTGACATGTACAATATATTTTTACAATTTTTTTAATAAGTTTTCAAACATAAGGGCTGGCATTATTTTCCTTTCTTCTGACCCTTTGACCTGTGTTTGTTGACTTTTGTTGACGCCCATTTTCAGAGAATTTGAGCCCGTGTCTCTTCAATTTTTAAATGGGTTGGTCAGTCAGAGTAAACCATCAGGTTCTCCACTAGATTCCATCCCCCCCAAGCTTTTCAAGGAGGTTTTCCCCAGCGTTGCACAGACAGTGCTTATAATCATCAATAGCGGTCTGGCTGATGGTGTCGCCCCTGCTGTTTTTAAACATGCAACAGATCAGCCTCTCGTAAAAAAAACACTTGTTCATGCGTATGTGTGTATGTCGTGTTCTGAGGATCAGATTAATAGTTAGAGACAAAAAAAGTTGTTTTTTTAAGTTTTAAATGTTTATTTTTAAAGGTCAGGATCTTTCTTATTTTTTTACCCACAAATAAATTACAAAAACACCAAATTATTCTAAACTTGCAAAAAATTTGTTAGCTGATGCAACATTTATCTACATGTGTTGACATTTTACAACTGCAAAAAACCGATGAAAGGAACATGACTCTATTTGTTATTTAGGACCCTCAGAAATGTTCACATTTCATTTGAAATGTAAAAACATCGTGTTTTTTCTTCATGATGAATCTTTATCATTTGCATTACTTTCCCTCTGATTCTTTACTGCACTCCTGTTAATGCTTCTATCTTCCAGTTTTGCTCTTTTTCAAATAAAAGTTTCCACTAAATGCTTTAACAAATACGTGTATTGAAAGGCTATTTAACATTTTGAAATGTTTCTGAAAATTTAAGTTTTTCTGGATAGAAAAAAAAAGATCTTTGGGACAAACAACATAAAACTTTTGACTGACAATAATAGTGTAATTTACAAGTTTTAAATAAAATGTTTTCTGTTGGAAATGTAAAAAATAAACTGAAAAGATAAAAAACAGAGCGTGTGGCCTCACATAATTACCCAGTGCTTTTTTTACCAGAATTTTCCAATCATCTCACAATGCAAAATCAATGTTAATCTAATGGAGTCCTTGTGATAAAACCCATAAATCATCTTCTGCCGTCCAGCTCTAAATAAAGGCTCCCATCAGAGGCTCTGCAGGGCGGTTCCCACAGAGACCAGGTTCCTGTCATCAGCTGCAGGTTCTATTCTGACACTGAAGTCAGCAACTGATCCACAAAACTGAAACTGACGGCCGAGTGATGAAGCTCTGAGACACACTCTGCCTCCCTGACTACAGGCTCCGTAACCCTTGTGTTATCTTAGATGACCCCACCCTTACATTGACGTGTTCTCCCTACCATGACAAAGGTGGATAAAGGTGGAAAGATTTCATGTAATCCATGGACACCAGTGAAGATCACAAATCATTGAAAAAAAAAAGGTTCAGAGCACTGTCTAGTGGGTCTAGATGACCCAACTCCCAATTTTAAAGTGCTTAGGATAGCACAAGGGTTAATACAGAGTGTGGACTCCCTGAAAAACTTCAAAGATGGACGGACGAGCAAAGCATCACATCTGCCCACGCCTTTGAGCTTCATCGTGCTTTTTCACTCTTGACCAGAATCTGTGGTCCTGTTTGTAATGGAAGGGATACATGTTTTAAAACTATTTATTTATAAGCTAACATTGGTTTAATTGAATCTAAACTGAAGGGAAGCTGATTTGACACAGAACCAAATGGACTGAGGGAACTATTTACTTCAAACAAGAACAGATCAGGAGCAGGCGTGAAGACAAAAAAAGCAATAGAAACTGAGATGATGAAAACAAGAAGAAAGAAATAAGAGTAAAATAAAACAAAGTAAATCCTCATGCTAAACAAAACATCATAAATGTGACTTCCTGTTGTGGTGGTGGGTGGCTGACATTCGGCATCACAGTGCTAATCAGTCATTAGCCAACAAAAAGACGAGAACACAGGAGCAGAAACCATCTCAGGTGCAGCTGTGAGGCTCAAAAAACTTGAATGGTCCAAAAGGAGACCCTCAAAACTGCCAAGCATTACTTATGGACCTTCAGAACAAGATCAAATCCAGCCCCTTTCATAAAACAATCACCTCTGAGTAAAAAGCAGCCTTATATGAAAGAAAACTGCCTTTTCTTCTTGGGAAAAAGAAGGCTATAATTGATCATTTATTCCTATTTGTATATATCACAAAAAAATGAACAGAATGTGCAAAAACAGACCTCTATACAAATCTTATTTTCAAACTTAGGACTAAAATAATTTGAAGCAGTTTCATTGTTAAAATAATTTATAAATAGGTCATCAGCATAAATATGCATAAATCTTTAATTTCTGTTGTAAGTTGACTTAATGTAATTTAATTAGGTCTGTCTTATTCTAAAACACAAACAAAAAAAGGCATCGATTAAAGCATGTGGCAACTTTATGTTCATATCTCACAAATCAAACGCATTTAACAGCTTCTTTGTCTTTCGAGGCAGGAAAAAATTCTTTTGTGTTGCAAGATCTGGGAAACTAATCAAATGCTTTTAACATGTGAAGCTACTGGGAGAGAAGATGAATAAAAGATTTAGAAACAATAACAAAGAGAAAAAACTACTGGGAACGCTAAAACTTTGCACTTAAGATTCTTGCATTAAATAGACATGAAACTCTCACGGAGGCAGGATATGGGCCTCTGTTTTCAACCCAGCTTTGATCAGAGTGACACAAACAGATCCAGAGAGAGAAAGAAAGAAACAAAGAAAAACAAACAAAAAAAACAGACTTTTGACTGACAGCTTTAATTAACAAAAGCAGCATAAGTTTTTAGCATGTGCTTCGGCCCCTCTGGGACCCAAGCTGTGGAAACTGGGAAATCCCAGAACACCTGACGTTACTAACTATTCATCTACTCACTAAATTGATGTTCATTTAAATAATGGTTTGTACGGATGCGGATGATCATTCTCTAGAATATTAAAGTTGGTTTTACAGCTTTACTTTTACTGTGTATTCTTAAATTATCTGAGTGTATTATCTTTGTGTGTCCACCTTGAACTCAGGAGTAACCTCACAGTAAATTCATGCCCCTGGAGAGTAGTTTTGACAAAAGGTTTTCTCTGAAAAGAAAATGTTAGAATTTTTAGAAACTGCAAAGCCTGTTGGGTGTGAAGACCAAATGTTATGGTAACACCCCCCACCCCCCTTGAAGACCCAGAAAAGAACTCAACCCTCAAAACGGTTGAGCAAAGGGCTCATGAATAAGCCCACACCAGCCCGCCGCCTCTCACCATGAGCAACACCAGAATGGTTCAATCCCTCTCTGAGGACTGAGTTTGAGAGCCCAGGCTGCGCGTAGAGGTAAGCCTAACTATATCTAGCAGGTACCTCTCAGCCTCCCGCTCGAGCTCCTTTCTTCTCAGAGAGGTAAGGTTCCATGTCCCAAAAGCCAAGTTTCTTGACCGGAGTTTGGGCCACCATTGCACCAGCCCGCTACAGTTGGTGGGCCCATGGGAGAGTGATCCCACATCATCATTTTAGGCTGGGGCTGACAGGGGCACATAGGAGCACCAAGCCTGGCTCCAGAGTGGGGCCCCAGTGACTCCAATCCAGGTGACTTAATGTGATCATTGTTCATTCTTCTCATAAAGGGGGTTCTAAACCACTTTTTGACTCATCACCCAGGACCTGTCTACCATCGGAGACCCTACTAGGGGTAAAAGCACCAAACAGCTTAGCTACTGGGATTACTTGAGCTCTCAAACCCCTCCACCACATTGAGGTGGTGGTTTACGGAGGGGCAGTCTGCCAAATAATGATAGGTACACACATCACATTATACAACTTACAAACAAGGAATGCAGTCTGGTGTTAAGGTTCCTGTGCTGATTGTTCTTTCATTTAAATGTTCACCCTCAACTTTCATCCAGTCATCCACTGATCTTCAGAACCCTCTTAATCCGTTTTAACTGTTGGGCGAAGATGGAATACACCCTGAACAGTTCGCCAGCCTGTTGTATAGCCCTCAAATAGCAAATATGTCATGATCAGCAAGGCTGAGCAGACCCAGTTGCTGGAACCCGGAAGGAAAACAGGAGATTGAACTGGATTCAATGATCTATTGTCCCAGATTGTAGATGGTGACCAGAGGGTAAGTACAAACTATGTTTGTCCAAAGGCGTAGCAGCTCTTGAGAGGTGGGTAGGAGTTGCGTGAATTGAAGTCTTGGCTCTGCGTTGTGGCGTGGCTTGGAGTAGTGGCAAGGCTCAGAGTCGTGACGTGGCTCGGAGACGTGGCATGGCTGGAGGTTAAGGATCTCTGAGGATTTTTCTGCTGGTTTGTGTGGAGAAAGGACCCAGGTTGGCACAAATGGAATTGGTCCTGTAGACGAGGCACAAACTGGAATTAGTGAAGCATCAAAGATAGCGTAAACTCATTAGCATGACTGGGTGACCAGGTAAGCACCATAGAGGGCCAACAAACTGCAGATAAATGCTGGTGAAGGTTCCTCTTAAGTAGAGCTGGCTGTTGATGAGGTGAGTGTCAACAGCTGGGTCCAATCAGGAGAGCAGAGCAGAGAGGGGAGGAGGAGGGCTCCCAGAGGCACCATGACAAAAAATTTCAAAAACCAAACCTGGAAAAGACTGATATTTAACCTTAACTGTGTTTTCTTTGCATCTAAGACTTAAATGTTGGTTTAAAACCCGTTTTCGATATTTTTTCTGACTTTTTTTTTATTTTCTTCTTTCTTCATTTAAAGATATTTAAAAAATGAGAGACTTGGTTTCAAATATACACTAATCCAACCTAGTGCCGGGTTGGATCCCCTTTTGCCTTCAGAACTGCCTCAATCCCTGGTGCCATAGAATCAACAAGGTTCTGGAAAAAATCCTCAGAGAGTTTGGTCCATATTGACATGACAGCATCACACAGTTGCCTCAGATTTGTCAGCTGTACATTTATGATGCCAATCTCCCATTTCATCACATCACAAAGGTGATCTACTGGGTTGAGATCTGGAGACTGTGGAGACCGTTTGAGTTTAGTGAACTCATTGTCATGTTCAAGAAACCAGTCAGAGATAATTCCAGCTTTATGACATGGTGTCTTATCCAGCTGGAAGTAGCCATCAGAAGACGGTACCTTGGTCAAAGAGGGATGGACATGGTCAGCAACAATACCCAGGTAGACTGTGGTGTTAGAACCATACTCAATTGGTACTAAGGGTCCAAAGTGTACCAAGCAAATATCCCCCACACCATCACACCACCTCCAACCTGAACTGTTAATACAAGGTAAGGATGGATCAATGCTTTCAAGTTGTTGACACTATTCTGACCCTATCATCTGAATGAGGCAGCAGAAACGGAGACTTGTCAGACCAGACAAATTTTTCAATTCTTCTGTTTTCCAGTTTTGGTGAGTCTGTGTGAATTGTAGCCTCAGTTTACTGTTCTTAGCTGTTAGGAGTTTTACTCGGTGTGGTTTTCTGCTGCTGCAGTCCATCTGTCCTAAGGTTGGATGTGTTGTGTGTTCAGAGATGTTCTTCTGCAGACCTTGGATGGAACCAATGGTTCTTTGAGTTCCTGTTGTCTTTCCATCAGTTGGAACCAGTCTGGACATTCTCCTCTGACCTCTGGCATCAACAAGTCATTTCTGCCCACAGAACTGCTGCTCACTGGATATTTTCTCTTTTTTGGACCATTCTCTGCAAACCCTAGAGATTGTTGCAGGTGAAAATCCCAGTAGATCAGCACTTTCGGAAATCCTCAGACCAGCCCGTCTGGCACCAACAACCATGCCACGTTCAAAGTCACTTACATCCCCATTCTGATGCTCAGTTTGAACTGCAGCAGATCGACTTGACCATGTCCACATGCATAAATGCATTGAGTTGCTGCCATGTGATTGACTGATTAGAAATTTGTGTTATCGAGTGTGTATTGTTTTAGTTGTTTGGCAAGTTTAAGAAGCAATTGGAAGAGTTTCCATTTCTTGGAAAAGATGCCAACTTGATCTAAAAAGTCTGTGAATGTGACTAGTGAATTAAAGAGTAGTTCCCTGCATAAATTAGACATGCCCCTCATGAGCAGATGTCGTGTAAGCACTTGCTGTTTTTCCCCACTTGTAATAATCCTGAAAGAGCCGTGCACCGAGTTACCGTGAATCCTCATCGACTGTGACATCTCTGTGATTCAAATGGAAGACTTGTGTACCTCTGAAGTTTACCAGCATCAAATATAAAACAAAACAAAACCTCATTGGTGCATCATAGCCTCTTTGATGCTAAATATTTCAAAAACCCTCCCCCATTTTCCTCTTGCTGGCAATCAGGAAACAATCCTTCCTTGTCTCTCTCTGGCCTCTTCTGGGACTTGGGGTACAGAGTGTAGCGGAAGTCATATGAATGCGAGATGACTGCTCCAATTCCAGCAGCGGATGGGTGTTAGCAGTGCAGGGAGGTCTAATTGGAGCTGTGGCTGCTTTCTCCATCAGAGGGGAGACCTGAGTCCTGAGTGTGAAGGAGCTCATTTCACTGCATCGTCAGTGACCTAGAAAAGAAACACTGATCACTCCCCGGAGCTGAAGGTAGCTCAGCTTAATGAATTGCGCTCGGCCCGAGTCTGCTGCTGATCACAGAAAGCAAAAGCTCTCTAGTTAGTGTGTGTGTGTGTGTGTGTGTTTCCCAAACATGTCAGCTTCTCGAATCCCAATTTTTGTGTCCACAAACAAGACTTTGAGATTCCCCTCTATCTGAAGAACCTGTACGACACTTTGGAGGAAACCTGTCAGATGATCTACGAGACAGAGACTGTAATGTGTGCTGAACGTCAGCAGGTTTGACGATCATGTCATGAATTCACTCATCATGTAACCCTCTCAGTCCTGTGCAGGGTCATGCTGGAGCTGTCACTATGAGCACGGAGAGAAAAAACAGTTCTACTTACCTTTTTTACTTTGATGCCTCATATATTAATTACTGGCATGCCGCTGCTGCTGTCAGAGTACAAATGACACACATCATTCGTACTTGTGGTGCCTCGGGTGTGCATCCATTTTCTGTTAGTATTCCCAATATTCTATTCTACAGAGCACAGTTGCTTGTTAAATGGAGGTGGACTGAGCCTGTGAGGCGGCTAAAGGCAGTGATCCCCGAAAAAGCAGTCAGGTAATAAACCCTTTTTTTAATGAAAAAATAAAAACTGCAGTAATGACAAAGACCAATGAAAGGAAAAGGAAGAAAAAAATATTTAACATGTTAATAAAAGGGAAGAGGTGTTACTTTTTTTCCATTTCCTTTTTTTTGGAGCAGCTCGCAGGTCTCCTAGACATGCATGAACAAAAACGATATGAACCTGGTGCCTGTTGTTACTGTTACAGATTCAAGTATTCAAGTATCTCCATAAAAAATATAATTTATTTGTAAATGTTTCCATGAGTACAACATTTTGCATCTCTTTTAACTTTCTGTTTTCTCCTTTAGTTTGAAGATGTATCATTTTGTACTAACACAGTTTTGAATCTTTGATGATCATGAGTATAGTTCTCAGTCAATGATCACTGAGTTTATTACACATAGATGCTGCATCTGCACAACTACAGTGAAGAAAATTCGATCCATCCATCTTCAGAACCCGTTCAATCCTTTTTTGGGGTCACAGGACCGCTGGAGCCAACCTAACTGTTGGGTAATGTCGGGGTACGCCAAGTTTTAAAGTTTGTGGATCTTGATCAGCGTTAGTGTGGCAAGCGCAGAAAAGTGGCGTTCCTTTTTAACCAGAATATTATGAAACTTTAATACATGAATCCCTGACTCAAGCTGAATGAAATGACATGAAATACAAAATGAACAAATTAGGAATGTGGCTGGGTTAACAGAAAACCTCCATTGCAAAGAATTTCCAAAAATGTACTTTTGCAGATTTTTCTAAAAATGACTTAAAAGGTTGCTATGCAGATGTTTTTATTTTTTTATTTGTCACATGAATTTCTGACCAGGGTGGAAGAGGCAGATAGGGAGAGTGAAGGTGTGAAGCAGCTTCTCAGCCAGTAAGGGCAGGTAAAAAGAGGGCAATGGTAGGCCGGCAAGGGCAGGCAGCGCCTGTGGGCCAAACAACACCGCTTGCAGCTTTAATTGAAATTCACTTCTTTTCTACCAAGGGTAATTGTGTGGTGGCCTCTCAGCAGAGTCTAGAGATGTATCCTTCTCCCGTCGTGTTCTGCAGTGAATCAGGGTGGGACATTCTGTGGCAGGTGAAGGAGAAGAGTCAGGTATTGCCCCTCAGTAGTTCCCACGGTGGCTGCACCAGAGACGTCCCAGGAGCCAAACAGTGATCTCACCTGCTGTTGGAGCTCAACACTGAAGTTGGTGTCATGCAGGACATTTTTAAAACACTTCACACAGGAGAAGGATTTGCAGAGTATGCTGATTTAGCTCATAAAGTTCTTACTTTCTTGCTTTTTTCCTGAGCTTTGTTACCACCACATGATATAACGAACTCAGAATGTCTTAATAACAACTCAAAACCCATCTATTTAAAATATCACATCCACCTTATCGGATTAATTTAATTTTAATTTTTTGATGAATTTACTTTGTTTTAAAGTGTCCTTGAGCGTCTTGAAAGGCGTTTATAACTATAATTTAAAAAATTCATTCAAAAAATATGTTGTCAAATTTGGCTTTTGTGTGACTTTATTTGCTTACTATTTTTTCCCATTTCAATCTGCTATCATGGCGTTTACACCGTCAGATTAGCTAAATGAACCTAGTTTCCCATGATGCTTTAAGATAGAATTATAAATGATAGAATCCTGATGGTGTACATACATTTTTTTAATCAGTTCTTTTCTGGTACTGTCTTCAAGACAAAGCAGAATATTTGTGGTTAGGAAAAGAGTTGTTTGATGTTTTTGTAATACATTCATGCTGCTGCTCTACTGTCTTTCAGGCTCAAATAGTCTCTGTGCTCTTTTTCCTTTCAAAGGAAACCTCTCCCCATGCTTACATTTGTCTTCTGTTGACGTGCATTACAGCCTTCACATTAATCACCAGTCTGTCGGTCCATTTTTGCTCCTCCTGCTCTTGATTTATGCACATTCCTCTCTTTCCCCTTCCTTCACCGTGAATCACGCCTAATTAGCCACTCTCTAGATCTTATTTTCATAAAAGGCTGCAGGAAGGAGGAGCAGGGCGGGGGTTTGCTAGTGACAATTATTTTTCACGGGCTGCATAGAACAGGGAAAAGGGAAAATTTCTTATTAGTGTTTTTCACCTTTAAGAAAATCCACTTTTATTCGGGATATACATGTTACAGAAACATGCAGCTGTTTTTATGTTTTAAGACATCAACGACGTATCAAAGACATAAAAATGGCTGAATCTGTCAAATGGAAACAAAACTTGTTTTAAGAGGAATAAATGATCAGATTTGATCCACATTCAGACAATATTAGTGAAAAAAATGGTGTCGATTATTGTATTGAATTGTGTATGAAGAGTGCGCCTGCAGCTCTCTGAAGTGCTGCGTTTGTGCTCCACTACACTTTCCTTTGTTCCAATTAGCGGCTTCCATGGTTTCAAGTGCTGCAGTCCTATTAAAAAAATGTGAAAAACAACTCACGAAAGAAAGTAGACGCAAGCACAGCGTGCTCTAGTTATAAACTTAAGAAGAAAAAAAAAAAGACTTTGACCGACTTAAAAGCAGAAATCAACCCAGAAAGTGGATGTCATTATGTGTAGGTAGACAGAAAATCCGCATAGGTTCTCTGCACACATACACACACGCCATCCATCTTTGGAGCGTGGAATAAATGAGTCCCTACATTATTCAGAGCGTTCGGGCCCGTGGCTCCACTCACAGCAGCACCAACAGCCTGGAGGTGGATGTAGGGGGTGAGAAAACATTGGTTTAGGTGGGGAAGATCCGGTGACGTCCCCTGTTTAATTGACAACACACACACTCCCACATAGATATGTCTGCACTTACGATGTCTCCTGCCATACTGAGTGGCCCCATTGTTAATGCCCCCCTGGACAGAGTCTCCAGATGGCAGGGTGCCTATTATTGTGGCTCCCACTGTGAGGGCCTCTCAGTAGATGTGTGTTTGTTATTAAGAATGTCTGCACGTGCAAAAAAAAAAGAAAAGTCCGATCTTTCTTACTGTGTGCATGGTGGGCCAGCCTTGTGTCTACGCGTGCTTGGGGGAGGGGTTAAGGTGAGCTAGAGGCGACGTAAAGTGAGACAGTGGTGTGACATTCCTTCAAAGCACTAATCTACAAAGCGAAGTGCACCGCGCGTCCCCCTGAGGATTAACTCTGCCTTGGTCATTAGACCTCAGCCCGAAGGCCCTGAGGGGGTGCCGGCTGGATCTACGGCATGAAAGACAAAAAAAAAAAAATACACTCACACAGCCGCACAGAGGTGCCGCCTAATGAATGTCATTACAAAGTAATGGAGGAAAATTACTCAGGGATAACACCTGGCTTCACACCTTCAGATGTGAACGTGAGGATGGGTTTGACGGCAGAAACTACTGAGCCCAAATAATATTCAACAACCAATTCTCATACATGCGGAGCAAAAGCAGCCAGCAGGAAGACGGGTCTATGGCAGAACAATAAGACGTCCATGAGCGTGTGACACTATGAAGGACTGAGAGGATGAGAAATGAAAGAGGAAGAATTTGAACTTTTTCCATCTTTATCATCCTGCATTCATGAATGATGATCCTGACTGCAATCTGAACACAATTCCTGCATGATATTCCAGAAGCAAATTTCTTTGCCAGATAATAAAAAAAAAACAGGAAATGTAGATGCAAATTTACATTTAAAATGAATAAAACTGATGATCTATTGTTAAAGTCGAGCAGTTGGTGCAAAGTAATTTAGTAATTCAGAGAAGTATGCAGTTTGTAATCATTAAGACTAAAAGAAATGTAACAATATTTGCTGACAGTGTGTGACTGAAACGTTTTGGGCCTTCGAAGAACAGCACTAAACAAGTATTACTATATACCACATCAGTAACCTACACTCAACTGAAATTTACACAGCAAATACAAACTTGTTATTTGCAAACATGAATATTTTTATTGTAATTGATATTATTGCTTTGAATTGTTTTTTCCTTTTTTGAGAAAAGATTTAAAAGGTTTTTGACGTTGTGTTTTATGTCTTTCCAGTCTAATTTTCTGCATTTTTAACATTGCTGTCATCATGAATAAATACAGTTCCTACAGAGGTTAAGGCTAAATTGTTTCTACATGTTTGTGTTGCTCTTCTTCCCACTTTCATCAACCTAAAACACTGGCAGCCTGCACTGCAAAAACAGAATCTTGTTTCAAGAAAAAAAATGCCCTGTTTTCTGTCTTGCAAAAAATAAATCTCATCACCGAAGTTTTTCAATAGCAAAATAGTTAATTTAAAAAAAAAAGTTAATTTCTAGAATAGAATTTTTTTCTTAAAATAAGAACTCTTGGTATAAATAAATAAAAGACATTTTTTACCCCACTGGCAGATTATTTTGCCTAATTTAAGAAAATTGTTCAAATTGTCGGAAATTTGGATTTCTTTCTGGAAGTCTGTTTTTACTGTTTTCCTTCAAACTTGTTTTTTATGAGCTAAACGTGTTAAAGAGCACGCAGGTTAACGTGGGGCAGACAGATAGCAGCTGCAGACAGGTCAGCCTCTTTCCTGCCACCAAACTGACATATCCTCATTGTTGAATCAGTTTCTTTCCTGTGTGACACATGGACGACTGCGCTGCCGTGTTTCCCTTCCCTCCTCTGACATTTTCACACAATAGTACGGCATTCATCGCTCAGCAGTCAGAGGTGATATCATGATAGCTCCCTCAAGCTGCTGCTGCTTCGTTGATGGGAAACATTTGACTTTTGCCTCGTGGATGAATGCAACACTGAGAGTCAGAGAAGGTGACGGAGTGTCCTGTCCTTCATTCTCCATGTAGGTTGCAAATTCAGCAAAAAACAAGTCTAGAAATTTCTCCAAGGAAAGAAAACGGCTATTTGAGGAATCAAGAAGAAATTCGGTCTGATTTTTTTTTATTTTTATGATTTGGCCGTGTTTAAATCTTCACCCCCACCGCCATCCTTTCTTTGCAAAGAATTGCTTCCGTCCTGCTCAGTGATAAATTATTTACACAAGGTGCATCTACAGTCTCTCAGTGTGCTGCCGTTGCTGGGCCACATAGCCCAGAGGTGGAGGGGGGCGGGGCTGAGACGGGTGGCCAGGCACTTTACAAAAGAGCGAGCAAGCGAGGCGAAAATGCAGCGTTCTCCAAAGGTCACCACCACCCACCGGGTCTCCTGTGATATTTTCATTACTGAGGGGGAAGGAAAACATTCGCCCTGCTGCACTATTTGTGTACGTGCACCACCTGCAGGCCCACCGCAGCAGTCCCCAACGGCTGTCATCAGCAAGAGCTGATGGAAAAGAGATGCTCTCAGTGTTTGCAGATGAGGAAAAAGAGGGACACAGGAAGAGCACAGAAAGCTGTTTCGAGAAACGTACATAAATACTAAAAGGCCAGAAAATGAGGAAAGCACAGAATAAAGAGGAGAAAAGATGGGGATGCAGGTGAGGAGATAGAAGGTGAAGGGGTGGGAGAAAAAGAGAAGAAATGGAAGACTTCATTACAGCAATGTCTGCTGCTAAAGCTGAGAATCAGATAAGCTCTGATAGTTTTTTCCTTTTGTCTTAGATACACTGCAATCGTGCTGATCTTCCATCGGTGCTGTAATTGGATTCTTCTGGGAAGATCAGAAAAAAATCCTATAAACTGTTACCTTGTTTTTGTCTCCGCACACAGTAACAGGAATATATAATAACCTGCACAGCCCTGGCTTTAAATGAAGCTGGGAGTCATAAAGTTCCATTAGTTAGCTTCAAAAAAGGATTCAGAGTCACAGCTTTAATAATTAGTATAGGTAGAACAGCTAACCAGGAGGTGTTTCTTAGTCCAGACAATCAGCTTAATGACAAAACATGACAGCAATGCAGTTGATATAAAGTCCTCTGACCAATTCCACAGTCTGCTGCTTCTACAGTTACTGTAGAGGTTCTCCTGCGATTCATTGATTCATAGCTGGAGGATATGGAGTCAGTCTCAGCTCTTTTCCGGAGGCTTTCCTGATGCCTCGCCACAGAGGTGGTCGGAGCACACCAACGTCCAGCTGCAGAGATCACCTCCTTCATCCGGCCTGGGAATGCTTCTGTGACCTTCAGGAAAATTCTCCTCAGACTGCCAGGTTCAGACAAACATACAAACCTTTTGTTTTTATAAGGAATAAACAACCTTTCAGATGTCCAGTTATTGATAAGAAAACTTATCGCAACAAAGGAATAAAGGAACAATCTATCAAAACCAGATTTATTTGGAGTTATTTTCATTTAAGGACATTGTTATTTGACTAAAGGCCAGGCGTTTCTCTGGATCTGGAGCTGCTTTGCTGTAACCTTGCTTCTGTGAGCAGTAATGTCTGGGACTTTTTCAGTTCTGAACGGTGGAACGTGACGGTGTGTCCTTAAAAGCAAAGCCTCAGTTGTGCTTTCTTTTGAATTAACCTTCACTGGATTCACTTTGACCTTACTGAGGCAAAGGCCAGGGTCCTCTTCTCTTAACAGTTTTTCACTTCCTCTCTCTCTGCATTTGTGAATCGTCATTATCTTTCGTATGTAGATGATTTATGCAGACAGGCATGAATCCCGACATGTTATTGGTGCCTAAAACTCACACAATAAAAAAACATCTCAATGGTGGAACTGTGTTCAGTAAGGTCAGCTTTCTCTTTGGTTACTGCTATCCTTTCTTGTTTCTGACTTGGCTCCTGTTGCAAAATGAATTTGCCTAACAGGATGAATGAAGTGAATTCTATTCCATCATAATTGATCTTGTTGTTCACATGTTCCTCCTTTTGAGCCGTTAGTGGCTTACAGTTGTCACATACATCCGGATTTGCTCAATTTTCGGTGATCCTGTTGTCAAATTTGATGATAAAAAGTGTCTCTGGTTTAGCTTCACATCCATTCCATGAATATTTATTAATATGTGATTTGTTTGTTTGCAATTCTTATGAGATGTTTGATTTGCAAGTTAAAAGGAAAAAGGCCAATTTGAATTTAGAAGTTTGGTTTTCTGAGACTTAAGTTAACAACAGTTCCAGAATATTTTGATAGTTTTAGTAGCTGGTCACAATAAACACATGACACACTATTTGAAATGGAGGTGGTTGCCCCTGGAAAAACTGGATTGCTGCGCGTTCTTCTTCATTTTCTGAAACGGGCCGTGGTTCCTGATGTTTGGGTCTGGACTCTGATCACAGCTGCTCTTTCCAAAAGCTCCCAGACTGGAGACTCTCAGTGTTTTCTTCTGTCATTCGAAGCAGTTTCACTTTTAGAACGCTGATGATCCTTGTGCTGTTTCTGTTACGTCATGATTGACATCCAGGATTTTTATTCAGGGAGTTCAATGTTTATATTTCTATATATATTAACATTTCTAAAATATTAGGAAAAATATTTAATAAATATTTTTGAAACCTTAAACAAAACATTTTTGGGGGAACTACATGAAATCGAAATCATGTCCCAATGCAGCATAAGACTAAAATAATTAAAAAGACTGCAAATAACCAGGTGTTACTCTAAAATACACATAGAATCAAAGCGTTGATGCTTAAATTAATTAGTGATGGTGATATATATAAGAGCTGAAAAAATGACTAATGTATTTTGAATAGTGTAAACCAGATCTGTTATGATTCAAAATGGGGTGAGGATGTATTTTGAAGCTCATTTTCATTCATTAAACACAAATGCAAATCTGGTTTGTATGTTTTTTATCAAAACAAATCTATGAATCTTCTAAAGTAAAACAGGGACAAATGGGATTTCTTTGGACTTTTTTTGATAAATTCAGGAATTTATGTCAAAATGTTTATATTGATCTGCTTCCTCACAGTCAAATATTACTTTTTATTTTATTTTCAAGTCAAAAAAATATAAATCTTGCCGGAGCTTTTCAAAAATTATTCTCATGTGTTTGAATTCCACAATGTTTTCAAAGTGATGCATATATGAGGAAAAGTGATTCCTAAAATTCCCAGCTCCTGTTTTTTCATAAGATGATCTGATCTTCCTCCCCTGAAGCCTCAGAGAAAGCCGTCATGTGGGGACCTGCAGCTGAAAAAGGCTGTTTCACACGGCGGCGGAGGCGGCGGCGGCGGAGCGTTCGCCTCTTTCTCCAATGTTTGCTTCTCCTGCATTCCACAACAAGCTCATTAAGCTGCAAGTGAACTGACATTTCACCCCCTACTTTTCTCTGGCTCTCATGTTCACATCATTAGGAGGCAGAGTCAGGCTCAAAGGTACCGGGGCAGACTCTTTGAGAGTCTAGTTTGTCTGGCCAAACAGGCGTTTTGATGAGTTTGACACTCTTTCCCCCTAAACATGCTTCATTAGTTGTTCAGCCTAAACACCTACCCCCCACCCCCTGAATAGACTCACAACAGTTTCTTTTCATTTTTGTCTCTCCCTGCATCCCCCTTCTCCCTCCCGGGCCCCCTCCTGTTTTTCTGCTCTAATTAGTTGGCTTCTCCCTCTTCTGTGCTTCCCCATCACATCTCAAAGGGAGACGGATATGATTTTTCTTTAACCCAAAGGCCAACTTAATCAGCTGAATTAATGACTTTATTACTCGTTAGGCTTCAGGCCATGCAACGCCTTTCTCTCCAGTGCCCAGAGCTCCTTTCTCTGCCGCTCCCAGTCTTTCTAGCAGAAATACGCACCTTTCAAACGCAGAATGACATAAGATTGAAAGACAAAGTGCAGAAAGGCATTATTAGAATCACAATAACTGAAGAAAAGCAGTGTTGCATGACTTAATTATTAGAATTCACTTATTTCTAAATAAACAACATTGGCTTCTCCAAAAAGATAAAGTGCACATACTCAAAATGTCTTTTTAGTGATAATTTAATTACCTTCTCTGTGGGTAAAATAGTTATTGTCTCATCCATTTTGTCATTTAATGATATTTTTTTGTTTGCACGTCTGTCAAATATGACGAATGGCAATGTGCACAAACACACCCTCCAATCCCCGCCAAGCTCAGAGTCTGCATGCTCTTTCTAATGGCTAAAATACGCTAATTAGTTGATACATCAGTATCTGTCAGCAGATGTATTACCACAATGGAAAAACAGCACTGATAAGGAAATGCACCATTAGTCTCCTCATTTATGTGACAAGCTGGAACAGAACCCAAGGCCTGAGCTGAATGAAGTTCAGCTGCAGACAGTGAAATAATGGTCTGGGTCCTGGAAGCTGCTTTTTCTTGCTGCGAAGAATTGAAGCAGCGGAGCTCAGACACACCTGTGCAGGTTCAGCAACGGAAGATGGGATTTCAATCAGTCCAAAAGGTCTCACCTTCATGAAAAACTTGTTGTTGTTGTGCCTTTTCTAGCCATGTAGAAGATGTTTTAGAGAAACAAAGTGCACCCCTACTTCATCCAAAAGCTGCATCTTAATCAGCCTGCAGACGGCGGCAAAAGCAGGACTTTCATCGGTTTGCTGTCTGAGATTCACGAGTGTAAACACAACGTGAGGGTCAACCCCAACACTGACTGCTGCACACCTTTCAAAATAAAAGCTGGTGCAGATTCTGATCAGTTCACCGGTTTAGTTCATTTGTAGTGTGAGTCAGTCAGACGGGTTACACCAGACTTTGACTGTGATCACATTTAATGTAACCCTTGTGCTATCCTAGGCACTTTAACATTGGGAGTTGGGTCATCTAGACCCACTAGACAATGCTCTGAACCTTTTTTCTTCAATGATTTGTGGTCTTCACTGGTGTCCATGGATTACATGAAATCTTTCCACCTTTATCCACCTTTGTCGCATGGTAGGGAGAACGCGTCAATGGAAGGGTTGGGGTCATCTAAGATAGCACAAAGGGTTAAAAAATGCATTTATAGCATTTAAAAACAAATAAACTTCAACTTTGAATAAAAAATTAATTATTCATTTATGGATTGGTTTATTTTGACTTTTTTCAGCAATAAAAAAAAAAGTGGCTGAAAATAAAAACACTGACATTTAGAAATCCTTTTTAAGATTCATAAATTGATTTAAAATAAATGAAAAAAAATATTTTGAATCATGCATAATATATATTTACACTTATACACACACACACCTGCCTTTTTACACAAGGACAAGTGAAACCATTAATGATTGTCAAATATAGTTTGACATGGCTTTAAATGGTCCATCTTTACAAACCAAGCGTGTTGTAAATATTTCTGATCACTCTTATTCTGAAGAGAGGTTACACGTGGATGCAACGTCCGCACCACTGAAGCCTCCTTGGCAGAACAGACGTTGGTCGCCTGAGGGCAGACATAGGCTTTCTTTACTTCCATACTAGACATAGACATGCACAGAGGCAGCCCTGCTCCTCAGCAGCAGAGTATGAGGGATGCAATGCTTAGTTTCTGTGAAAAACCATCATCCGCTCTCCCGGCCCGTTTCATGCAGTGGGTCAGGTCCCACAGGATTCTATTGACTAGTAACTGAATATTTATGTTTGATGAGGAGCTGAAAACACGACTGAGTTCCTGCATCAAACACTTCCTTTGATATACATTCATCCCCTGTGCTGTTCAGTAATGACTGGAGTGTTTGACATCTTGTTGTGTACAACATCCACAAGAGGCAGGAATGATTCATTAACAGCTCTCTACTTGCCTTTTCTGCCTCCTTCTGAGATCTTGAGATAGTAATGGAGCTCAGTAAAGTCTAATTAATTGGCCATCCTCCCGGGGTACCCGTCAAGATTTGGGCTGGCGTCGATCAATTCCTGAGTCGACTTCAAAGGGGGTCAAGGGCACCGAGTTGTTCATGTGTGTGTGTGTGTGGAATCACATTTGTTAAATCTAGGGTTTATACTCATTATAGTCTCACTTTACTTCTGCAGTGGTAAACTTATTATTTGGAATTGGGGCTCAGTGGTCCAAGTTTTTAGAGGCTCAGAAAAATATTTATTCACGATAGAACTTCTTCGTGTGTGCATCATTTACATACTTTTAATCATGATGACCTCAGATTGTTATTCTTTAAAGGTAAGCATTTATTAAATAGTGTTAATGTGAAAATGTTCCAGAAGTTTTTTAGGCGATTCAGCTCCTTTGTCTGTTCTCTGGCCTTTATATTGGACCAACTGCTCCATCTACTGCCTCCTGCTTCCAACTACATTTATGTCAAATGTGGCGCTGAAAGCAAACTGAAAGCTGGCTGACATCGCCTTCAGCATTTAGTCTGAAGAGCTCTAGGCGAGTCTGCAAGCAACCAGCCATTACATCACTGGGTACAAGATGCTGGGGTTCTTTCTCCTCTAACAGATCAAACTTCTCTTTTTTGGATTCGCCAGCAAGCACTAGTCTATTTAGGGTGTAGTATGCTTAGTCAATCCAAAAAGTGAAGCAGTATACTAGAAGTTTACTTATCAGCCACAATCTATATGTTGTAAAGTTATAATATTCCAATTTAATCTAAAGAAGTTAGTCAGTTAGTATACTTTCTACACCTAAATGGTCTATACTTTAGTACACTGTCTTTATATACAGTATACTCAAGGATACGTAAAAATAAATTCAACTTACTTACAAAATACTTCAAAAAATATAATTCAAGTGTCCTGCTTTTGCTAAAATAATCTTTTTTAACTATAACAATTTATGAACAACACTCCTTCAAAAAGCCTTAGTACCCCTTTTCTCTGGCCTGAGGGAACGACACGAAAAGAGGGGATGAGAAAACACAAAAACTATTGGAACACTAATGCACAAGAACAAGAAAGCATACAATAAAAGTCATGACATAAAAAATCCTTTTTGTTGTTTCAGTAAGTAAAAATATATATACATATGCAGTCATGTCAAGAACTTAGAGGACACCCTCTCATTAAAAAAAAAATCAATATATTTAAAAAAAGTTAACATATCAATGTCTATTCTTGCTCAGAAGAATGTCTACAAAAAGAAAAGTTTAGTAAAAATCTGCTAAAACATAATGATTCTCGCCAAGAAGAAAAAGATTTCAACAAAAATGCATATTTTCATGGCGGTCAGTTTGGACCTGCTGCACTCCCTATATTGAATATTTTTGATCCTTTGAAAATCCATCATTGATACACTTTTTGGCATCTGCAGAACCATTCAATGCATCTTCAGTGTAGAAGATTCTCAACTTAGCAGATATTACATTTGAATTAGGGTACATTGCATGGAAAGTCTTAAAGAAAGAAAAAATTAAATATTGTGGATCAATCAGTGATGTTCTGAAAATGGGAATAAAAAAACAATCTGAACACTGTAACCCTTGTGCTATCCTAGGCACTTTAACATTGGGAGTTGGGTCATCTAGACCCACTAGACAGTACTATGAACCTTTTTTCTTCAATGATTTGTGAACCTCACTGGTGTCCATGGATTACATGAAATCTTTCAACTTTATCCACCTTTGTCATGGTAGGGAGAACGCGTCAATGTAACGATTGGGGTCATCTAGATAACACAAGGGGTTTTAATGAAATTGCTACTCTGAACTGCACTGCAACCCTAAAGTTTAGATCTATTTCAGAGATAGGAGGATGTGGAGAGGATAAGTAGTGTTCTCCACAGGGAGCACTGACCTGGACTAAATCCCAAATCCTTAAGATACGTACAGAATCGATGTGAGCAGTGATCTTCATACATCACTATGTATCTTCCTGCAACCTCCTCAAGAGCTTTTCTTCAGGGTTCTTCTTTTGAAAAATCCCATTCTGCTTAATGGGGGCCAATGCTCCTAAAACAGACAGACACCCCACCCACCTTCTGGAGACCACCACATTCCTCTCTTGCGCAGATTGTTATATTTTTCTATTGACCCTAAACAAACCTAGCGTTTGAGTTGATCTGGGCCTTTTCCGTTCAAGTCTTTCCAAGAAACTGTAGTTTTGGCAAAATCTCTCTGTTAATGCAAACAAAGTCAGCCTTTCATGGGAGAAATAAACATCTTTAATGTTCATAAGAAAAAATGTGCAATCAGGAAAAAAATACATTTACAATGCTTCTATAAAAGAACACAGTTAGAAAAAATATCTTATATTACTTAAAAATAAATAGCTAAACTTACAACTGCAGAAGATTTTTGCTTATTCCTGAACTAGCATCTGAGAACAGGAATATTCCTGTAACTGCTTTGGCTTCTCGTCATTTTCATGATGGATTCAGGCGTTTGTGATCAGAAAGTGTCTGCATAAGTGTCTTGATGCTGTGCAGCATTAGAGTACAAGCGGTATGCGTATGACATGAGCCACAGCTGCAGCGTTCTCAGGATATACGAAGACCCACACACGGACGGCCAGCCTCACACTGTCACCTCGGCAGCAGATGATCTCCTCACAGAATGGAGACCTGAATCACTGATACAGAAAAATGAGATCAGCTAAAAAATAAATACATTTTAGTCTCTGACTAAGCATACAATCAACAAAGCTTTAGAAAAAGACCCCGAATGTCTGCACAGCACTTAGTCCAAACTGCAGCAAGTGCTATCTGCTCATAAATCCCTGTGACAGCATGATCCAAGCTACAAATATGAAGATTTGTTCTGCAACTGCAAGTTAAAAACATTCTGCAACACCTGTTAATTTGATTCTATAAGGGGAGAGGTGTACAGAAGCCAACCAAACCACAATTATAGTGATTTATGCAGTGCTAAGTACCAACACTTTCCTAGGAAATACAAAAGCAGGATTTGTGTCTTCTAAAAGTACTTGATATCAGGCTCATTTACACAACAGACATTTGGGTTGGAAGAGATCTAGAAAGCAACACCATATTTCTTGTAGTGTCTAACTATCAAAAGGAACAATGACATCAGAAAGGTAGTCTTCTAGAAGACCAGTTTACAAGGTTGATGCTCAGTGTTGTGGTGGCACAATCCAAACTCAGGATTTATATACTGGAGTCTTGAATTTACCTCTTGTGGCCAACTTATACTGAGGTAGACTACAGCCTGAGGTCACCCACAACAAAAGGGTAGTGTTTGTTTCATGACTAAATAAATCCAGAATACTTTACCTTTGAGTTATACAGAACCAACAGTTTGCGAAACTCCTTAAAGAGTCGAACTAAGTGGTGCATTCACATGAACTACGATATGCGTGTTCAAGGGGCAGTTTCAATGTTAAGTCAATGTCAAGGAAGCGATCTGAAGGCGGTGGCCCTGTTTGCGTGATGGCAGGAATGAGTTGATGCACCAGTTGAAGGACTCAGCTTTGGGCATGTGGCGTTTACGGTAAGCTTTCGGTCAAAGATAACAATACATCAATATGGCAGTGCATCGCCACATCTTATGCCGGGCGGGCGGGCGGGCCGGGCCGGGCGGGCCGGAGGCAGGCGGGCGGGCGGGCGGGCAGGCGGGCGGAGCCAGGCGGGCGGGCGGGCGGACGAGACGGAGCAGACGAACAGACGAACGGGCAGACGGGCAGACAGCGAACAGCAGACGGAGCGGGCGGGCGGGCAGACGGGCAGACGAACCCAGACGGAGCAGACGGAGCAGACAGCAGACGGAACAGACGAACAGACGAACAGACGAACAGACGAACCAGACAGACAGACGAACAGACAGACAGACGAATCTGAGGGCCGGTGGCCCTATTTGGGCGTGGCACGACGAGGTTGACGCGCCAGTTAGGGACTCAGCTTTGGGCATGTGACGTTTACAGTGGCTCGGTCAAAGGGTAAACAAATAGAGAGAGAGAGAGAGAGAGAGATAGAGATAGAGATAGAGAGAGAGAGACACAGACAGACAGACAGACAGACAGACAGAGAGAGAGAGAGAGAGAGAGAGAGAGAGAGAGACAGACAGACAGACAGACAGACAGACAGACAGACAGACAGACAGACAGACAGACAGACCTAGACAGACTAGGGCCTGGCAGTCACTATGCTGGCCCAGGGGTAGTTGGCTCGCCAGCGGACAGAGAGCCACAGCAGGTAACGCGATCGCTTTAGCTCCATGTTTATCTTATTTTCATCGAGGCAATAAAAAAAAAAGATCCCCGTTTTATTTTTCCCCCAGCCAGTTCATACTCAAAGTGAGCCACAGACAGACAGTAGTAACGTTTAAAACTGCCGTCATCCAGGCGCAGCTCTTGCTGCTGGAGTTAAGCACCGGGAGAAACCCTGAAGGATCTGGTGAACACAGACATGGCAACGAGCTTGCTGGCGCCTCTGTAGAACTCTCCAAAACATATAAACCCAAGTTCCTCGCTCAAAATCATCCATGTTTTCCAAGATGTGGCAACGAATGAAGTCCAGAAAATCGATGGCAGTTGCTCCGCCGTCGGGTGTCGAGCAGTAAATTTGATGCGTGTCAAGAGAGAGGCGGCTGAAGCAAATTTGATGCGCAAATCGCGTCCAGTGTGAATGCATCATCAGTTATCCAGAAAGATCGTACCTGAGGCAGGTGGCAAAGGCTCTGCGAGCGTTGCGGTGCAGGAAGTGTATAGGGAAACCTTTAAAGGTTTGTCCGTCTGGCACAGCCCTCCTCACTGCGTCCTGGAACTCTTCATTGCCGCAGGAAACTCCAGTGCAGCGCTCCATTTCATAAGCGGACAGAGCCGAGGACAGCAGGTAGCAGAGATGGTCGTCCCACACTGTTCCCAGATCTAGGTCCTGAAGCAGATGGCTCATTTACAATCCCACAAACAATAAATGAACATGTTTTTAATGAATTTCTATGACCAATAGTCTCAACCTATTCTGCTGCACACAGGTGGCCCACTTAGCATATGTATCATGTAGGTTGTATATGTAGGTTTTCCATCAAACTTAAAACCACTTTACCTTCCTGTGCTCATACACCAGGTAGCGCATCTCCATCTCAAGCTGGTTGCTGGCTGCTGAAGGATCCAGAGACGGGGCACATAGAGGAGGCAGAGGGGGTAGGGAGGTGCAGGAGCCTGGGCCACAAACTGACCTCAGAGCCTCTTCACTCATCGCTTTCCACCGGGACGGATTCTGAGGGACAACAGAGTTCACACTGACCCACTACCGAAACCCCAGTGGATGTTCTGTCTTCCCACAAAGTGGAGCCTGATGTGAGGATTTCGGAGACTACATTTACTTTTTTACATTGGAATACATTAAGACACACCATTTATTTACAAAACAAAATACCCACAAAGGCAGCATTTGAGTCTTCGAGGCAAAGATCCAGTGCACTGCATGATGTGACCAACATGGGACCCTGTGAAGACCATGAGCCCACCTGGAAGTCAAACACGCAGAGCTCCACAGAATCAGAGGGCTGGCAGTTGGCCATGAAGGTCTGGTGGTTGAAGACACAGCCCACAGTGCGATAGGGCGATGACGGTTTGGGCTGTGGGGACAGGGGAGGGGCATCTGGATCCACGGGCCGATGCAAATACCTGATCACACATAGAATAAGCACAGTGGGTTCTAATGTTGAACTCTAAAACTTTAGGAGTTTCTGGAATACCCTGCTAACACAACAGAGAGCTCTTTGCAGCTAAATCCTTTTCCTTAACGCTATGTTTCCACCGGGCTCCGAAAGGCGCGTTCAAGTGACCACTGCTAATCAAAAGTCCATATAAACACGCCTATATAAACGTTTCAGGCTATCGTGCTCAAAACTCCTGCGTTCCCATGTACAAAATGTGCAGCCATTGAAACGGTGTTGAAAGTTAAACCAGTTGAACTTTAACCAATCAGAGACTCTGATTTGATATTGGCGTTTGGTAAGCGTCCTTTTCAATTCATGGAAGTGCCAATCATTTGAAAAGTAGTCATGTATGAAGTGATATTTGTGCCACCACAATGAGAACAAAAGTCATAGATTTGAAATAAAAATGTCCTTGACTGCAAGCAAAATGTTTAGTTTAGGAAAAAAAAATCTAAGTAGCAAATAAAAATATTAAATGTTGCTTTAAAAACATTTTTTATTATTTCAAAATACATTTTAATATTTGCAAGACAAACTGTTCAAGCACGTTGTCTCAAATCTCGCACTTTCATTTTGCGTTCTCAACTCTGAGCTCAGCGTGATACAGTGGGGCAAAAAAATATTTTGCAGGTTCTTCCATATAAAAAGATGACAGACGCCTGTAATTTTTATCATAGGTATGCCTCGACTATGAGAGACAAAATGAGAAAAGAAATCCAGAAAATCACATTGTCTGATTTTAAAGAATTTATTTGTAAATTATGGTGGAGAATAAGTGTTTGATCACCTACAAGCAAGATTTCTGGCTTTCACAGACCTGTAACTTCTTCTGAAAGAGGATCATATGTCCTCCACTTGTTACCTGTATTAAGAACACGTGTTTGAACAACCGTCCACAACCTCACAGTCACACTCCAAACTCCACTATGGCCAAGACCAAAGAGCTGTCTAAGGACACCAGAAACCAAATTGTTGACCTGCACCAGGCTGGAAGACTGAATCTGAAACAGGTAAGCAGCTTGGTGTGTGGGAGCAATTATTAGGAAATAGAAGAAAGATTATACAAGAGAATATCCCCAGAAAATATTCTCAGAATACTGAGAATATCCCTCCATCTGGGACTCCCCTCAAGATCTCTTGGGTCAATACGATCACAAGAACAGTGAGCAAAAATCCCAAAACCACACAGGGGGACCTAGTGAATGACCTGCAGACTTTGGGACCAAAATAACAAAGGCTACCATCAATCTGCAGGGCCAGACGTGTCCCCCTGCTAAAGCCAGTACATGTCCAGCCCCGTCTAAAGATAGCTAGAGAGCTTTTGAAGGATCCAGAACACGATTGGCCTATGGTCAGATGAAACCAAAATACATCCCGTCTATCTGATAAGACCTCTACTGTTTGGAGGAGAAAGAATGCTGAATTGCATCCAAAGAACACCATACCTACTGTAAAGCATGGGGGTGGAACCATCATGCTTTGAGACTGTTTTTCAGCAAAGGGACCAGGATGACTGATCCGTTTAAAGGAAATAATGAATGGGGCCATGCATCATCAGATTTGAGTGAAAACCTCCTTCCATCAACAAGGGCATTCAAGATTAAACATGGTTGGGTCTTTCAACATGACAACGATCCCAAACCCACAACCGGGTAACAAAGGAGTGGCTTTGTAAGAAGAAATTCGAGGTCCTGGAGAGGCCAAGCCAGTCTCCAGATCTCAACTCCATAGAAAATCTTTGGAGGGAGTCAAAGTTAGCGTTGCCCAGCAACAGCCCCAAAACATCGCTGCTCTAGACCGTGTTCCCCCTCCCCTGGGCCGACGACTGGTCTGTGGGCCACAGACAGAAAAGAAATGCATACACTAAATACACTAACGAACACTAATTATTTTCATTTTTTACACTGATACTAAAGGAAGTTTTATTTTGGAAAAATACCAGATTCTGTTCACCACATCCATCTGTCTTAACACGTCATGTGACTTAAAGCAACGGCTCTGACCGCTAAGTTAAACGTCCAAAGCTAAAAAGCTGAAGAGAAACAAACAAGAAAAAAAAACATATTTGGAAAGTTTCTTTGGGGAGAAAAGAGTCGGTGAGGAAACGGAAGAACCACCTTAGACTATAAAGAAAACTAAAGCTGCTTCTGCCACTTAAAGGGTCTTCCTCGAAGGCTAAAAGCCTTCAAGAACCTGCGTTCTTGAACCCGCATTACATGCCCAGTATGAACGTAGTTCAAGAGTTTCATTGAAGAAGTGAGAAAAAACCCCAACATGACATTTGAGACAGGGGATAAATACAGGTCCCATATTTTTCCAACATGTTTATTAACTCCTGTTTCCCATGAAAATCCTGCAGAGGGTTTTATACTGTGTGTAGATGAAGAAAGACACAGACCTGTGTGCTGTCAGACTTTCCCAGAAGGTAATGGTCCCGTCAGTTCCCCGGGTCATGACCCAGGTGTGAGGAACCCCCTTTGCCTTGGTCCCCATACAAACATAGGCGTCCAGGCCGAAGCCCAGCAGGAGGCTGCACAGCAGAGTAGCGTGGTCCTCACAGTCTCCCTGTGGAGGATGAAGTCAATGATTGATGGATGCCCTATTGAAGCCTGCTTTGTTCATTTAAAGAGACTTCGGCAAACCAAACTCCAGAAAGATTCTGCTCTTTCTTGAGTTTCTGCTCTCAGTGACTCTGGTTTTCTTAAAGGCTCTGCAGACTTTATCAAATACAAAGAATACAAACCATTGTTGTGTCTGAATTCCCACCCCAACCCCTAACAACTAAAAAAACTATATAGTGTGGGAACATCTAGCGCCCTGGATTTAAAAAGCAATCTGGACACCATGCTCACTTTTTTTTAAAAAGGGCGAATGTGACGTCATCGATTTCACGAAGTCAAAATCTCATTGATGTGAGCTTTTTGCGACGATTATTTATGAATCCACTGTCGTCTGAAGATAAAAACATTAATGTTTATTTAAAAAATAAATGTACCGGTAAATACATTTTTTTTGGCAACAATTGTTCAGACGCAATGCATTGTGGTCTATACTCTCCAATCTAGTGAGCATCGATAAACACTGGTTTTTCGCAGAGACTTCTGGGAAATTTCTGTGGCACTCGATTTTGGAATTGTAGATTTGGACAGCCCTTCCAAATGAAGAATGCACTGTATCATCATCATCATCATCAACTTTATTTATAAAGCACTTTAAAACAACTGCAGCACTATGTAGTGAGTAGAGAAGGAATTCGGACACAGCCCATGACATTTGTGCATGTTAGTGCTGCATAACAGCAAACTATTACAACTTTATTTTCTTCAGCAACACAGTTACATTTGGTATTTGTTGGTTAAAGCTCATAGATGTTTCCTCAAACAGGAATAAAAGGATTTGCTCAGCCTTCCAAACAACAGAATTTGACGGTCCCATCACATCCACAGGTGTAAACGGTCTTCATCTTTCACACAGATGACATCAACAGCCCATCGTGACGGAATGAGTCACTCTGAGGAGCGTCGGCATGGCGTGATGACAGGATGCGTCTGTTTTCGGCCGTGGCGTTTCCATGTTGTCAGTGGTTTGATAACAAAGTGGAAGCGACTGGAAATGTGAGGTGAAGTGACACGGCGAGGTCAGCCGAGGCTTACTTCCACATACCAACAGCCCCGCCCACATCTCAGAGGTGAATTTCCAACAAACCCCTGCTGCTCTGCAGAAACTATGTCCTATAAAAACCACACAGGGTTTTTGATTTTGTGTAAAAACGCCATCATCATAACTAAAATATCTAAAAATCTTCTAAAGATGGTTAGAGTGGAACTTTATAGGGACTGTTACCACATTTAAAAAGTATTTTATATTTAATTCATTACATCATTAATATATTTACTATTTTAATATAAAATCTGCTTTAATTCTTATGGATTGAAATTACTTTGAAAAGATTTACTTAACAAAACTTTGATTGTATGACCTTCCAGTTGAGGTGAAGAAGCTATTCAATTGTCTCCTTAGGAAATGAATCACTTTTACGTTCAATGCATTAAACGGTGCATGTTTAGAAACTACAACAGACTAAATAATCATTTTACAAAAACTGTCTCTGAAAATGATTAAACGCACATTTTAACCTCCTCACAGTCTTCCTCAGAAGTCAAAACAGAACAAAACTTGCACGGTTTTTCCGTAGCGAGGTCTGGGCTGAGCTACACACCACTCCTGCTGGAAGCTGCCTCACGCTGTTGGAAGTCACAAGGATAGATGTTTCCCAAAAGTGCTAATACGGATGGGAGTGTTAGAGCAGGCTGGCGAGGGATGAAGCTAAATTAATTTTTCCTGGAATGAAAGTCATGAATCACAGCTGACAAGGGCCACTTTGTGAGGCGAGCTGCGTGTGCCTCCAGACACGGAGGAGAGGGACTGAACCATCGATCCTGTTGTTGTCTGCAGAATTTCCCGCTATCAAGTTGGGAGATAAAAGTGCAGCAGTAGGCCAGCTCTGCAAAAATCCTCTTTCTACAGAAATAACACTTTGTTCTTCTCAGAAATGCAGAAAGGCAAAGCGTGCTGCTTTCTGTCCCACATGAATGTGCATGGATATTCACATGAATAGCATCAGATCTTCCTGTCTGTCTTCAGCTAACTTTAATGTAATGCCCCATTTATCAGCTTAGAGAACCACCCAAAAGTGCAGATGTTCCATGGATTTACTGTTTTGGCACAAAAACATGCTTTTTGAAAAGACAGTAACTTTATTAGATCTGTTCCTGACGGGTCAAACGACATTGTTTTAGTTTAAAAGGTTTTGTTTTGGACTTTTTGCAGCAGGCTGCACACTCACTGCACGGCTTAAAGGGAGCTTCCTGGAATCTCGTTCTGTTCAACATGACAGCAATCACATCAGTCAGCAGAGGCTGGACGCCACCATGAAGCCCACAGGAGACAAAACCAGACTTCTGGAAGTGTAGTTTCCGTTGGTCTGCATAGGGGAGTCAATTAAAAAATGATCTTCACTTGCAAAATACAATATTGATCTGAAAAAACTATGAATTTAAAAACATTTATAATTTCTCAGGCAAACAAAGTCTGTCAGTTTTAATGTCAGAATTTACAACCTTAAAAAAGAAATGTCCACCTTTGTTCACTTCAGCTATAGACATATAATTAAAACCCGGACGAGCCACTTTGAATCATTCGGGGCCAGGCCTGCTGTCAATGCTGCCTGAAGGCAGGGCTGCAGTTTTGCTCTGAAGACAGAGTAAAGCAGTGAAGGAGGGGGGTCCGAGACATTTCCTTTCTTCAATCTCCAATCTTGTTCTGACATCTTCGTCCAGCAGACGAGGGTCTGAATCACACCAACAATAATAACCCACTAAGGGTCACCGGATCACTGATGTTTGCTTCTGCTCACGTGACCTTTAGATATTTCATTTTTACCAACGCTTCTGAAGCTGACAGACCATACATAACCTGGGGCGACCTTTAGGGCGTGTTCAGACCGGAAAAAATCCTTTGGTCCAGATTGAGTCCTGAACCTTGTGTTTGTTCTGTATTCAGACTGGCGTCTGCCGGAGATTTCTGTTTCCAACTAAAGCGTGTAAAGAAAACCACATGACTAAAGATCTCTTCAGTCATTGGCCAGGAATTACGAGGGTGGGGCAAAGCAAGTAGAGGCAGAAATCATGGAAGTCCTGAGCTTTGCAATCCTTGTCAGAATAGTCCACTAATTCAAACTTTATGTTTTAATGACCAATTTTGAACATCTGTCCCAATGTCAGGTGAAACACTTTTTCCTTTGGTACTTTGGAGCCATGGTGCTGCAAGGCGGTGAGGAGGAGGCGACATCTAAGACGGTACTGATAAGTGTTTTTGACAAACAGATTGTTGAGAAAACAATAATAATAATAATGGATTGGATTTATCTGCACTTTTCCAGACGCTCAAAGTTCTTACAATGTGTCCATTATTCATTCCCTCCTCGTATGATGGTAGCTACTGTTGTAGCCTCAGCTGCCCTGGGGCAGACTGACAGAGGCATGGCTGCCATTTCACGCCTACTGCCCCTCTGACCATCACCGGGACATTCATACACATTCACACACCAGTGGATCCACACTGGAGGCAAGGAGGGTGAAGTGTCTTTCCCAAGGAAACAACGACAGTTGACTGGGGGGAGCAGGGATCCTTCCGATCCTTCGATCATCGGCCGACCTGCCACTGCCCAAACAGTTTAGAGTTGTCTCAATGAGCCTGCATTCATCTGATTACATTTCAGCGAGTTGCTGTTGGATTGTTGCTCCAAGTATATCTGCAGCTCTCTGCTGACATCACATGACGATGGTGGCCGTTTGGTTCAATTGTTCCTCTCAGAGAACGGATTCTATTCAGACTGAGGAACTTCAGACCGAACCAGAGCTCAGTCCGATTGGAAACGAACCGAGAACACCTCCAAAGATGGGTCAGAAAGCGGTTCCTGCTCCCAGACCAGGGCCCGCTTGGGTGTATTCAGACTAAATATTTGTTTTATCAGGGATTATCGGGGGAAACTAACTCTGGTTCACTTTTAGTGAACCAAATCTGTCCAGCCTAAATACATCTTAAAGTCCAGTGGATCTGAAAAACTGTTTACCTGGAAGAACATGACCTGGATGACTGGGAACCCCCAGACATCAAGCATCCATTTTTTTAAAATTCTGTTTTGTTCAAATTGTAATGGTTACCACCTAAATAACTGTTTCTATCCATGACAGCAAGCTTGAAAAACATGTGAATTTATTTAACAGGTTGTGATTCAAGTGGACATTTGTGGTCATGTTTTGTCTGTCGTCATCCCATTGGATGAACGGGACCAGCTGACAAATGACAGCCAGGTGACAGGGTGACACACCTATTTTTTTTACATGACGCGGGTGCGCGAAAGGAAGACGGCTGACGGCAGACCAGGAGGCGGAGGAGCAAGCGAGGCTCGTACTGTGGAATACTTTACTGGCTACGTTTTGGATTACCCCAGACATTTCAGTATTGTTCCCAAGAGGCTCGGATCGTTCCGGTACGAGGATCAGCGGCTGGCTCTTTACAGGTGGAATGCGTCCCGACGAGTGAGGCGGGGCGGCCTCCCACCTAAAGCGTGAGACTGTCGAACATTTTTCTTTTCTTTTCTTATTCGGGATTACACTTTGGTTTTGTGAATATTATGGACTTTGGGAAATCGGGCTTTTGTACATTGAATGATGAATGTGATGGTGATTGATAAAAAGTTCACGCACTCGCAGAATACACGGCTGCACAAACAAGCGACTATTCGTGATTTTTGTTGTTAATATTAGTGTGCAGATTGACAGGATATTCGATGCCCCTGCCCTAGACCGGCGTTGTGACATTCCCCTCTCAGTGTGGAGGATAGTTTGTTACAGAATGACAGACTGGCCTGACTACAGGGTCATTACAGTGGGAGTGAGTACCCAGAATTTTATTTCCTAATTTCAGTATTAAGCCAGATTTCTACTTGGCATTTTATTAATAAATCCTTTTATGCTTTATGATGTTGTTTGCTTTGGGGTTAGGAGTTTGTTTTGTATGTGAAGGCCTTGTTTTTCTGTGTACATTTACTATGTAAATCGCTTTGAGTGACACGAGTATGAAAAGTCCTTTACTAATAAAGTTTGATTTGACTTTGATCAGAGTCCCACCACATCTGAGAAATGCAACTCAGCACCCAATCTTCTAACAATTCCAAATCCAACCACATTCCTTTTTAATATATTAATAAATCTGCTTTAAAGTTCATAGAAAATGTGGTTATAACATGTGTTTATATCTTGTGATCTGGTTTCCAGATGAACTGGTGGTGCGGTGCTGCAGACAGACATGTTTGTAGACCAGACTGGTTGTGTAAATCCCAATGTAAGGGTGTATTCAGCAGGTCAAGGACCAGGAATCGCTCTCTGACTCATCTTTGGAGGGGGTCTCGGTTCTACTCCAATCGGACTGAGCTTCGGTTCCCTCTGCTATTAAAATCTGTTCTCTGAGCGGAACAGCTGAACCAAAACAGCCACCGTAGCCGACGTGAACCGAGTAGGAATGTAGGACCAGCAGGCAAATGTAAAGCAACAATTGTTGTGTTATCAAGCAGAATAAAAGGATCCAAATTTTATTTGTTAGAATGTTTATTTTAACACATCTAAAAACGCTTCTCACATGCTTTTCTGTGTCTCGTTATGCGGCACGCGCCCGACAGGCTCTGCAGTGACGTCATCCTAACAGAATTCTCTTAAAAACAATGCCGTAACACCACAACGATGAGACACAGCAAAGAGAAATGTGCTTGGATGACTGCAGGCTCATGAAAAAAACTTTTAACGTGACAAACGTTGCTTCTTACTGTTTTCCCGAAAATCTACATGTCAATAACACTTAGCAGCGTAGCTTCATACCTGACGTCCAGTTGCTAGCATCCACTGAGTTAAAGCGCACACGGCACGTCTCCCTGCCATCAACCGCCTTGCAGCAGGGTTCAGCTCTACCAAAGTAACAAGTGAAAGTGTTGTTCCCAACGTTCAAAACTGGTAATTGACATGAAAAGTTTCAATAAGGTAACTGTCCTGATAAGAGTTGTAAAGCGCAGGACGTCTGTCCATCCATTGTCATTTTGACCCGCCCTTGTAGTTCCTGGCCAATGACTTAAGAGATCTTTAGTCACAGGGTTTGTTTACAAGCTTTGGTCCGTAACAGAATGGGCCGCTTGAGGCCAGAATGAATACAGACCAAACGCAAGGTTCCGTGACTCAATCGGGAACAAATGAAGCTCAGAATGTTTCCGGTCGGAATAAACCCCAAGACTCCTGTAAGTAGTACATGAAATGTTTCTGAGAGAATGACTCATGAAGAAAACAACAGGTCACTGTAAGGATGAGCTGCACAGCGGCCAAGTCTACCAACACCCATGAGTCTGAACTTCATCAGCCTGCTGATGGAAAGATTCATCAAAACCTGCAACTTGATGTTACCGTTTAAGCCCAAAAGAAAGTGCAGGTATATTGAGGTCCCAAATGCCTCATTTGTGCATATTTTGGACTCAAGTCAACCTGAAACTCATTGGAATGAAGTGACAGACTGGCCTCAGTTACAGGCTGATAAAGCCACAGGTTGGGGGAGCTCATGTATGAAAAAGGCAGAAAAGGAAAGGTTTGAAGAAACATGGAAACAAACTTTGAAGCTATTGCCACAGACCAGAAAACATCAGCAGCGTCTGACAGTCAGACCATCACCCACACCCACACCATGTGTTGTGGGTGTTCAGCAGCAGACACCTACCTTTCCTCGACACAGAAAAGCCATCAACGTGCACCACTGCTCCTGCTTGCCCGTTCCTCCTCCAAGCATCGGAGCCCTCTCGTGGGCCAGCAGGCTGACGAAGCGGGCAGCGTGGCGCGAGCTCTCCAGGAGGCGGCCAGCCCGGAGGACACGCACATAAGAGCAGACGGGTCGGTTTACGCCGTTCTCGTCCTGCAGACACACAACAGAAGCATAGGGCTAAACGTTCTGGAAATGAACTGAAGCAAACAGAACATAAGAAGCAGCAGATATCGGTTACTTAGAGAATCATGCATCATGATTTGAACCAATTTCCACTCAAAAGAAAATGTTTACAGATACAAAAGGAAGTCTAATTTGATCGGCCGTGGTGCAGCGGTAGGGCGGTCGACCCATGATCGTAAGATTGCAGGTTCGATTCCCGCCTTGCACGCCCATGAGTCGAAGTGTCCTTGGGCAAGACACTGAACCCCACCTTGCCTCTGGTGGGAGGCAGGCGCCTGTGTTTGGCAGCGGAGCCGCCACCAGTGTGTGAATGTGTGTGTGACTGTAAAGCACTTTGTCCTTGTAAGAAGAAAGGCGCTATATAAGTATAGGCCATACGTCATCTGATGAATTATCAGTTAATGACATTGCAGCTGTGATTTTTTTTTAATAACATCTTTTTTTTGAAAATATCTCAGAACTAACCTGTGCAAATATTTTGACCAGCTTGGACTGATGAGACGCCCGAATCTCCAGGAACTCTCGCCACCATTGTTTAGCATAAACCAAGAAGAGCCTGTCCTTCTCTGCCGTCCTCGTCCTCTCCAGTGACTGCTGCAGGACAATCGCACACGTGTCACAGAAACTTTAGGAATACACAATACCTTCCAGCTTCTTTTGGTTGATACAAATATTCCATATTCAAACCTCTGTTTTGATTTATTGAAGAGAAACACCCGAATAAACCGACAAAAAGCAAACACTTCTACATCAGGACTTGGCAAGAAAACACTAAACAAAATGAGAGAGCGAGTCGTTTAAAAAAACTCCATTTATTCTTCTGGCTTCCAGCAGTTTCTATCCCATCAGGGTTTTCACTAAGTTACTTTAGGGTGCCTTCATTAAGAATCAGAGTTTGGTGATTCAACGGATGGTTTCAGAAACTTGATTTCAGAAATGCTGCTGACCTGTGTGCTGATGACATCTGCACTTAGATTCACTGCTGGAGGAGGGTACAGCTCCAGGTTGACTGTCAGAACACCAGCTGGCACTTTGCATTCACTTCCTGTGGTTGAAGAAATTATTAGTACAGTATAAGCGTTTATAAGACAAAAAAAAACTTTTTTTACTTTTGGAATCTACTTGAAGAAAGATCCCCTCCTCCACCTTTTAAGGTTTCTTTTTACAGCGTGTTTAAGCATCTCTGGTTCAAAATCCAAATATAAATACAGAAAAATGTCACTTTAAAATATACATAAAAGGGCGGACGTATGCATTTGACTGGTGCTACAAACTACAGATGTGTATTGCCAGAGTCTGATGATACTGTACGTATCCCGACGTTGTACCAGAACACTTCTTTTTTATTTTTATTTTTTTTGAGGGTATCACTTAGAAAAAACTCTACCAGAATATTAATGTGTTCCATAGTAATGAAATGGTAAAATCCATTTTATTTAATGATCAAAATGTTAAGCACTGCAACTGTATCTCAAATTCACACTGCTTTTATTTTGGTAAGTTAAAATATAGAAAAAGGAACAGTATACTTTGTCTGATTTCCACAACAAAATATATTTCTGTATAAGAAACAAAAAAATGAATAAATGTGCTTTAACCAATACGGTTCTAAAAGTATGATTGACGAAATAAAGTGCTGTTTATTTCCAATATTGCTAAATGTAGCTTCTCCAATACTTTTCAATGGTTTAGGAGCCTGAACGGTGCTTCAAGAATAAATCAATAAAGTGTTCTGATGATGATGCAGCAGCATGACGGATGAAGGAGACGCTTAAATGTGGCAAAGATGCTTTATTTCCATGACAGTCTGCTCTGCAGCTGCAGCTCAGCTTTCTCACACACTGACGTAAACACGGATTTCATCGCCATGACGTTGGCCTTTTTCCAGAGTGTTGTACACATCACTCTGATCCATCAGGTCGCTGGACTACAATCTATTGCTGGGAGGTTCTGCAGAACTTTAACCTGCTTTGCTGACAGTATTCTGACTGATGCTCTGTGCATTAGCCTCTGCACAGCCGGGGCCTGGTTAACTGTACAATGACACTTGGTCATTCAAGTTATTAAAAACAACTTTTTCTGTTTAACCATTTTTAACCAAAATTGGCCCCCAGTCTAATGCAGAGTTCTTAATTTGGCCCTCCGCTACAAAAACTTTGAGAACCCCTGGTTTAAAGGGTCTGTATCAAGCAGAATCAACTTGTTAAGCTTTTTAAATGTATAATAATGTTCATTCCTCACAAAAACAACCCCAAAGCAGTATTGTGATCCGTTCACACATCTCTGAGTATTCCTCTAAAAACCTGCGTTCTGAGCCCCAGCCCCTCCCAATCCACAAAAATGAGTGGACCCTCACATTGCAGCATTACAAAGTGAGGAACAGCCCCTTCCAGGAAGAGTCTGCGCTGCCAACCCACCCCCACGCTAACACACACACCCTCATTCAGCAGCTAGCAGAGCTTGGAGGTGTGGAAAACAGTCAGGGTGGTAGAGCTCAAGGACCAGGAATGAGCAGCCCTGCTCCACAATATGAACATCCATCCTTGCAAAAGTTCAGATGTAGTTTGTTTCTGTGGGTGAAAGGCAGACATGCTGCCGAGGATGATGTCATGAAATGGGCGGCACCCACAAGGAGAGAAAGGCGGAGCCTCAGATATAAAGACGTTTTACTTCCAGGTAGGAAAATGACCTACAAAATTAACTCATTTAAAAATAAATTCATTCTTTAGTGTGCCAAAGGTAATATATTATTTAAAAGTAGGGGTTGCTTATCCGACCATAACAATCAGGGTGGCTTACCAACTCCCATTAACTCCACAGCAAAACAAGTCTTGCTGTTTGTTGAGCTGAGAACTGTCCTCCAATCCAGGAAATAGGACGATACCAGCGTCGTCTCACCAGAAATGTCCGTCTTGATCAGGACAAAGTGGATAGGGTCGCATATAGACAGCATAGAGGCTGCATCCATCACTTTACCTCCATCTTTAACAAGAAAAGAAGTCATGATTAGGTTCAAGGAGGAGATGTATTTTTTAAGCCTGGAACCTAAGTTCAAGCTCATGTTCACTAACCTCTAAACAGTTACTTTTCTCTTACCTGCATTGTCCCTGCAGAGTTCCAGGAGGAAGTTTTCCCTCATGTCTGGTTCACAGGTACAGGGCACAGGCTTAGATCCAAACCTCTGGTCGCGGAAATGTAGGTAGAGTGTAAACGTAGAAGACACCTGACCAGGTAACGGCTCTGGTTCCTGCAGGTGCTCCAGAAAGGCCTTCCCACCAAGAACTTGGAGATGCAGGTACTGCCTTGATGGGTCTACGTTGATTTGCAAGAAGTAAGAAAAATTAACACAAGTATGACACAAACACGACACTGTGCACCACATCATAATTTCTCTTACTCTGTCTCAGCTCGGTCATTTCTTTGTCACCATAATGACTGAAAGGCTTAGATGGAAATCCTGATGCTGTTTTTGTTGCTTTTTCCTACAAAGGCAGGCAGTTAGTGAGAGAGTTCCTCAGTCTTTTCTGAATAAAGACAGCTCTCTTCGTTTCTAACATGTGATCTGTCAGTGAGAGGCAAGAACACCTGGCTGAAACGGAGGTCTTTCATCACATCATCTATTATGCCTCTGCGCTGTAGAGCACGTCTGAAATCCTCCTCAGACAAACGTCCAGAGCCGGGATCCACCCTTGCAGTCTCCGCCAGCACCTCTTGGATTTTCCCGTGGATGTTAATCTGAGAAACAGAAATAAAAGGTCGTGTTAGAAGTTCCTCGAACTTAACCTCAGCAGAAAAGAGGAACAGTTTGAACAGACAGCAGTTAGACCAAGCATGGGGACTGTGCCTTAAAATTCACCATACACCAATCATCTTTTGCTCTATTGTAAAATTGTTTCCAGTGGTATTTTAATCTTGATTATGAAGTTTTTAGCCAAACTCAAAAAACCGGTGTTGTTTTCTAGGACATAGTTTCTGCAGAGCAGCAGGAGTTCATTAGAAATTCACCTCCAAGTTGTGAGCAGGACTGCTGGTGTGGAGTGAGCCTGCCACCATTTCCCATTAACCCTATGTTTACATCTGCTCCTGCTAGCTTACAGTCCCCTCACACCCCCAAGCTAACATTAGCGGTGCAACAAAGATGGCGAGTAATATCGGCGCCATCCTGCTGTACAGATCTAAGCCAGATTCCAGCTCAGACGAGGAAAACAAAGATGTACATGGATCTGTTTGTCTGACAGTGAATGCATCAGAATAGAGCAGAGCAGGGAGCCTGTGGCTTCAACTACAACTGTTATCAAACTGTATTTTTTCAAAATAATTTGATAAAATGTTTTACATGATACATGATACAGTTTTTGTACAGTTGATCACATGTTCACTTTTGCAGCTGTATTTATTTATTTAATATTTATTTATTTGTTTGATACGAATCTCATTTTTGATAATAATTTTCATGATAATTTTTAATAATTTAATATGAATGTTATTTGTGATGTCCTTTTTTGATGTTATATTATATAGATTATTTCTGAATGTCGTTTTTGCTGCCACAGATAAATGAAATTTCCCCATTGTGGGATTAATAAAGTCATCTATCTATCTATCTATCTATCTATCTATCTATCTATCTATCTATCTATCTATCTATCTATCTATCTATCTATCTATCTATAAGAGATACTCAGAAATGCCATTTTAAGCTTAATTGTCTTTATAAATGTCTACAATCATTGGAGAAATGCTACAAGAACATATTAAAAACACCATTATCTTTGGAGTGGGACCTCTAACAGCTTTAGATTCTGGTAACTAGATTGTTGACCCTGAAAATCTGAAAAAAAAATCCTCCTTCGAAAAGTTACTAGTAATGCCATCTTAAATATTTGATTAAATTATTTGTTGTTGGTCAGAAGGGTAGTCGAGATTTAAAACACATAACAGCTACAGGAATTCATGCACAAAAAATAATTATAATAAGGAGGGTAAATCTAAAAGTGCAAACTCTTGAAAACAGAGGATACAACACTACTACTAGTAGTACTAGTGCGTTAAATGTCATTTTCTTACCTTCTTTAGATGACTCTGAATAATCTGCTTCAGTTCGGAGGTTTTTTCTGGAGGTAAAGACATTATAGCTGCAAAATCTGATCCTACGAGATGACTAAAAGTTTACAACAACAAGCTCTGCAACAAGTTTTTTGAATTCAGCTGAAATCTAAAACTGTTATGTCCATACAAGAGACGGGGTCCTGACAAGCCCAACTGCCAGACAGTTACAGAGGAAGGCGTCTAGGTTAATGCCTGAACGAAAAATAAAAAAATGAAATGACTCATTCTATCTCGTAGCTAAGTAATCATTGTTTTGTACATCAAATTTTTAGTTTTATAAGGTCACATCATGCAGAAATTAATATTGTTTTTTCGGGACTTTTAGCAAAAAATGTTGTGAATTGTATTCAGGAATCCCATTGGTCCATCGTCAGCGGAACATTTAAAAACTAGCCTTAAACAATGCACCTCCAGCTTTATACAACGTGTGGTGCTGATGCTGCTCCAGAACCTGCACAGCTTCTCATACTTGATGGAAAGATAAATTCTGCGCTCAAATTAAAACCTTTGAAGGACAATGTCCACCCTTCATTATTTTTTCCACTAGAAAAAGATATTAAACATGGCAGAACGTAGCTTCCAAAGTGAAAAAATAGAAAGTTGTTGAAGGAAGCTGTCCATTGTCCAGACTTATGTATCTGATCAGATCAATATGACCTTTAAAACAAGTAAGGTATGTTGGAAAGTACTAAATCACAACACCTATGCAAGTTAGAATTAAACCCAATTCATCCACAGACTTGTACAGTTGATCGCAGTTGTAAGAAATAATGAAAAGAAATGTTTTTCAAGGATGTCATTTAGATTATTATGGCAAATATGCAATGGATTTGTTACATGGGCAGGTATTTTTATACTTCCAGTTTAATGTTTTAGTAAACATGTTACCTTGCTCTGAAACAAAGCAGGGATTTTATCTGTTTACATTCCACTTAGTAAATACTTTCACCCATTTAGTCCTTTTCCAGTGCTGCTGGAGCCTATCCCGGCCACTCGTGGGTGAAGGCAGTGGACATCCTGGACAGGTCGCCAGTCTGTTGCAGGGCCACATATCACACACCCACACACACTCATATTCACACCTATGGACAATTTAGAGTAACCAATTTGCCTATGAAGCAGGTTTTGGACAGTGGTAAGAAGCCAGAGTCCCCGGAGAAAACCCACACATGCACAGGGAAAACATGCAAACTCCAAACAGAAAAGTCCCCCAGCCGGGCTTTGAACTGGGGGCCTTCCTGCTGTGAGGCAAGAGGGTCCACCGTGCAGCCACTTACTAAATACCACAGCATAAAAACAAATACAAGGAAAAATATGTCATGCCAGGTGGTAAAGAGCACACATAGAAGAGGAAGGCAGAATGTTTTCTGCAGCTAGTAGCTTAATTCATAAATCCAAGCTTCATTCTTTCACTCAGAATGTCCCACTGCAGACGACGTAAAATAACTAAAGTCCTGATTACCAGAAAAGCCTCTTTAAAAACTGAATTTGTTTTCCAGGCAGTTCAAGGCCTCCAGTCTGACCACATTGGAGTAGTTGATGGTCAAACGATATTACAAATTTATTTGTATAGCACCTTTCACAGACAGAAGTCACAAGGTGCTTCACAGGTTAAAGTATGTATATATACATATAAAAACACAAAAGATAAAAAGCATAAACCACCAATATTAGCAGAGTATAAAGAGGAATGTTGACGCTATGAAGCCGACTGCCCAGATGTGATGCCTCTGGATTACACACAATACAAACAGGGCTGGATGAGAGAGAGAAAGAAAAAAAAAGATGCTCTACCTTTGAAGATTTTTTTTTATCATTTTAAATTCTGGTTGTTAACTGGAATTTGCTCATGTCTTACATTTCATGTAAACCAGTGGTGCAAGAGCATGGTGTGACTAAATAAATTCAGGGCTCAGTACAGGCTAAACCAGGGGTCACCAACCTTTTTGAGACCAAGGGCTTTTTCATGGGCACTAAGTGGTAAGAAGGGCGCCACTAAAAACCTCCTACCCCCCCCCCCCCAAAAAAAAAAAAAAGAACACAATTTGAGGACTTCCTTTTGTGTGCCCTATTTTTATTTGCCCATTTTACACACGGAAACATGCATGAATTTTCTAGACTCGTATTACAGGGGGGGTCAAACTCAGTTACAGAAGGGGCCTAAATCCAAAACACACTTTACGTTGCAGCCGAACAAGATAAACATTTATTGAACACACTAAAGCTAAACTTTTAAACCTTTAAAACTTTAACTTAATATGAACTTTTTAAACATAAAACAGACAGGAATATTAATCCAGAATAATAAATATATTCTGTCAAAGGATGCAAATATGAACAAAAAAAGCCAGGAAATATTAATAATTAGAAATAATAAATCAAATTATTTCGTTTTCTTTGCTCTTTTGTCATTTTCTTAGAGCTCAACTCTGTGATGTTCTGTGTGTGTCTCTGGTCCTGTGTGTGTCTTTGGTCCTGTGTGTGTCTTTGGTCCAGTGTGTGTTTGGGCCTGTGTGTGTCTTTGGTCCTGTGTGTGTCTTTGGACCTGTGTGTGTCTTTAGTCCTGTGTGTGTCTTTGGTCCTATGTGTGTCTTTGGTCCTGTGTGTGTCTCTGGTTCTGTGTGTGTTTGGTACTGTGTGTGTTTGGACCTGTGTGTGTCTTTGGACCTGTGTGTGTCTTTGGACCTGTGTGTGTCTTTGGACCTGTCTGTGTCTTTAGTCCGGTGTGTGTCTTTGGTCCTGTGTGTGTCTTTGGTGCTGTGTGTGTCTGTGGTTCTGCTTGTGTCTTTAGTCCGGTGTGTGTCTTTGGTCCTGTGTGTGTTTGGTCCTATGTGTGTCTTTGGTCCAGTGTGTGTCTTTGATCCTGTGTGTGTCTTTAGTCCTGTGTGTGTCCTTGGTCCTATGTGTGTCTTTGGACCAGTGAGTGTCTTAAGTCCTGTGTGTGTCTTTGGTCCAGTGTGTGTTTGGTCCTGTGTGTGTCTCTGGTTCTGTGTGTGTCTTTGGTCCTGTGTGTGTCTTTGGTCCTGTGTGTGTCTCTGGTCCTGTGTGTGTCTTTAGTCCGGTGTGTGTCCTTGGTCCTATGTGTGTCTTTGGACCAGTGAGTGTCTTTGGTCCTGTGTGTCTTTGGTCCTATGTGTGTCTTTGGACCAGTGAGTGTCTTTAGTCCTGTGTGTGTCTTTGGTCCTATGTGTGTCTTTGGTCCAGTGTGTGTCTTTGATCCTGTGTGTGTCTTTAGTCCTGTGTGTGTCCTTGGTCCTATGTGTGTCTTTGGACCAGTGAGTGTCTTTAGTCCTGTGTGTGTCTTTGGTCCTATGTGTGTCTTTGGTCCAGTGTGTGTTTGGTCCTGTGTGTGTCTCTGGTTCTGTGTGTGTTTGGTCCTGTGTGTGTCTTTGGTCCTGTGTGTGTCTCTGGTCCTGTGTGTGTCTTTGGTCCTGTGTGTGTCTCTGGTCCTGTGTGTGTCTTTGGTCCTGTGTGTGTCTTTGGTCCTGTGTGTGTCTTTGGTCCTGTGTGTGTGTGTGTGTCTTTGTGAAAAATATTAGAGGGATTTGATTATTTAAAAACCTGTTATTGTGAAAATCATGTTTATCTTATAAAACATTAAAAACTAAATCACAGAACTCATCACTGGGATTATTCCAAAAATATTTGGCATTTTCCTAATTTTGTGCAACACCAGCAGTAAAAATCCTCCAAAATCCTCAATACTTTCATAAACAAATGATCTATAGTTTATTTAAGGACTGAAAAAGTGCAGCTGTTTTCCAGCTTGTATTACCTGCTGTCTTTATTTATACGCTACTATCACTAACTAAACAACGGTAAAAATAAATGGATATGGAAAATACAGACAAGTATTAAAAATGTCTGCAATAGTTAGTGAAGAATGACATAATTAGAATGAGCTGAGTAATTTAAACCCCCGATGATCCAGGTGTTGCGCAATGGTCTCCATGCGACGTTTCACCTCACAACCTGCGCTCACTACACCTTCCCTTCTCCTCAAACACACATACTCACCTCTTTCTCAAAGGCGGAAGTGCCGATTTGCAAGTTTCAGGCAGTTCCATACTCTGCCATATATTTCACAATAGCAGAACTAAAGTGCATCAATTATTAATAGCAAGCACTTGTTAATTCACTGTCCTCTTACTTAGTAGTGGCTACACTGGACATGTCCGAATCTGCTACCCGTGCCCCATGCAAAGCACAACCCCAGTTTGACGAAAACGACACTCACATAAGTTAGCAGACAGTCATATCTGTCTGCTTATTTTGAACACAGCCACCACCAGCCAAACAGCATTAACCTCCCTTCTGCTCACAGCTCCCTCACTTATGGTGAGCGGTTTAACACACCCGAGATTCCCCACTTCCCATGAGTTTTAAAAGCTGAAGGTGGGGCTCACCCCCAGATTGCCACAATATATTGATTTGCTACATGTGCTATTTTTGGAGCATTCCCGTTAAATGATATTTACCCTTCCAATCATTTTTTACATTCTTGCTTTAACTGGGACAGTGATCTTTGTGTCTTTTGTGGAAATGATGTAGAAACTGTGGAACATCTTTTCTTTGAATGTTTGCATGTAAAAAAGTTTTGGTCTTCTTTTCATAATTGGCTTATATCCAAAAATATCATCATTAACCCTTAACATTGGAATACCAATAAAATTCTATTACAATTAATTGACAAAAAGCTGGACTTTCTGATTAATGCACTGATTATAATTTTAAACTATTTTATTCATACTTCTAAATTCTTAAAGGTGAAACCTCACATTTATGGATCACTCAACCGTCTCAATCTATTCTCAAAATCTTTACATTACATGAATCATAAGAACGTCCAGAAATTGTGTAATTTATTTGATCTTTTTAAAATTTTGTAATAGACCCTTATTTGTATTGATTATTTTTTAAGTTATATTTGTTTTCATATTTGTTTTTTTGTCTACCTTTATCTCAGAATTGATATTGTTGTCATTGACAGACATGCCATGGTTGTTTGTTGAATATTTGCTTCAATTAAAAAAAATATATATATTTTTTTTTTTTTTTTGGGTGCATTCCCAGCGGGCGCCACAAGGGGTGTTCGCGGGCGCACTGGCGCCCGCGGGCACGGGGTTGGTGACCCCTGGGCTAAACAAATACACTATATTACCAAATGATGAGAATCAGGTGTCCTAATCACTGGGCTGTATAAAATCAAGCACTCAGACTTTCAGACTGTTCATACAGAAAGAATGGTCCGCTCTCTGGAGCTCAGTGAATTCCAGTGTGAAACTGTCATAGGACGCCACCTGTGCAACAAATCCACTGGTGAAATCTCCTCACTCCTAAATACTCCAGAGTCAACTGTCAGCTCTATCATAACAAAATGAATGAGTTCTGGAACAACAGCAACTCAGCCACAAAGTGGTAGACCACGCAAGTGACGGAGAGGTGTCAGTAGATGCAGAAGCGCACGGTGCATAGAGGTCCCTGACTTTCTGCAGTCAATTGCTACAGAGCTCCAAACTTCATGTGACCTTCAGATCAGCCCAAGTACAGCACGCAGAGAGCTTCATGTAATGGGTTTCCATGGCCGAGCAGCTGCATCTAAGCCACACATCACCAAGTGCAATGCAAAGCTGCAGTGGTGGAAAGTGCCGCCACTGGACTCTAGAGCAGTGGAGACAGCTTCTCTGGAGTCATGAATCCCGCTTTTCCATCTGGCAAACTGATGGATGAGTCTGGGTTTGGAGGTTGCCAGGACAACGGTACATTTCGGACTGCTTTGGCAGAGTGTGAAATTTGGTGGAGGAATTATGGTGTGGGCTTGTTTTTCAGGACTTGTTCCTTTAGTTCCAGTGAAATGAACTCTGAATGCTTCAGGATACCAAAACATTTTGGGCAATTCCATGCTTCCAACCTTGAGGGAACCGTTTGGAGCGGCCCCTTCTTCTTCCAACATGACTGTGCACCAGAGCACAAAGCCAGGTCCATACAGACATGGATGTGGATGGACTTGACTGTCCTGCAGAGTCCTGACCTGAACCCCATAGAAAACCTTTGGGGAGGAGACTGAGAGCCAGGCCTTCTCCACCAACATCAGTGTGTGACCTCACCAATGAGCTTTTGGAGGAATGGTCCCAAATTCGTATGAATTTGACTTGAGACCAGTGAAAATGCAGGTGATCATCAGAACTGCTGTGAAGGCATTGGAATGCTGCAAACAAAGAGACAATCACTTTCTTCTGTAAGGTTGCATTTAATCCAAGGTGCTTTGTTCCAACTTCTACATTAAACTATTATGGCTTTAGCCAAGTCTCTGTTATATGAAAAACAAGTTCATGGTACTAAAGAGTCTCACACACACAAACTAAAAAATAATATGACTTCTAGTTTGTAACATGGTTGCGAGTTCTATCAGAGATTCAAGAGATAATACATTCCACGTGATAAGAGTACAAGGCTTTATCACTGAATAGTTTGTTACCTTTAAAAAACTGTCAGCTTTGGTTTTTCTCAACAACAAAATAAACTGTGGAGGGGGTATTGAACTTATACAAACCCAGCCAGTGGGTAAAAAAGGAAAAGGGGCCTGGCAGCTTGTATACTGTACACAACAACCAATAGTCATATGAAAACAATAAAGACAGAACTTGCTCATAAAGTTAAAGATAGCATTCAGGAAAAGTTTGGCAGGACAGTTCCAGAGGAGTAACGACTCACAAAAGAATCAATCTGGCCGTATTGTGTTGCCCTGCAAAATGTACATGGAAGAACAGATGGTGCTCTGGAAACCTGTAAATGTATAAATGTCATTAAAAAAAACAAAAATCTTTAAAAATAAACAATAATCCCAAAGTCGACCTCTTGGCACAGGCGTTGACCTGACATTTTTAATAGGATGGACGGCCAGCACAGATCATTTGGAAATGAAAATGTCAAACGTCCACAGAAGATCCATGCACATTTGAGGATTTCAAACAAAAAATGCAAAAACAATCCTTTCAGATTTGGTTCCGTTTTGTACTGCCTCTCTAGTAAATTCCCAGAAAGACATTTCGTTATGATACAGTACATTTGTCACTAGGGAAGGGAGGAAAACCAACATGCTGGCACCAGGATCCTGAGAGATCATCATTTTTGCTGAGATCTTGCGCGTGCACACGCATACACACACACGCACATACACACACGCACACATTTGATCTAGTGCTTCTGCATTTTGACCTGAAGAAATAAATACCCTCAGTTCTGCTCATAATGCCATCTACATCTACATAGGAATAGTACCTAATCCCAGGTACTGGTGCAAAAGAAAAGTCAGTTTTAGCTGATCCAGATCTTTTCACTGAAAGTACAGAAAACACAGCAGTCCAGCGACCACCGCTGCGCCCACACCAACATTGAGCAGCACCGGTTTCCAGGACTGCCACTTCTCTCGTTTCTTCTCCGAGTCGGTCAGTCTCTGTTTTATCTGCTGGACCTTCTGGGCCGTGCTTGCGATCCTCTCCTCTCGATGTCGCTTCCTCAAACTGAAATGATAGACACAGTTAAAACCTCAACCTCACAGGGGGGGGGCTAAGGGATGATGTTCATTCACCCCAAAGCATAAAGACGCACACACACAGGCTGTGTTGTGTTGTGGCGTCTGGTGCTCGTCATGCTTTAAACAGCAAAATGATAGCTTGACTACTGAAAATGTGTGAGGTTGATTGCTTAAGGTTTTCTTTAAAGAAGTAGAATTACCAACTAATGTGAAAGAAAATAAAAACAGTTCCTTGAGAGAACAACCCTGATCTCTGCCACATCAAAATCCTGTGACTGTGCTACAAGTCTGACTGTTAATAAGAGCAAAATAAAGTTTCAAGCCAAAGCCTCCAGGATATTTTCTAATATGACTAGAAAATATCTTACATTGAATATTTAAGTGTAAAAGCAATTGCTGGTTTCAGAGGGATAAAGTACGGTGGCCTTGAAGATCAAATCACATCGACAAATCACTCATTGAAAAAAGATCAAAATTTAAAAAAGAAACAGGTTACATTTTAGAAAACAACAAAATCCAGAAACCAAAAATAATTTCAAAACAAACGCAATTTCAAAATGAAATGTTAAAAAATATTAAAAAAATAAAGAAAGTGGGAAAAATAGCTACAAAGGGACACCGATCACTGGATGAGGAGGTTTGAAGAGGGGAAGCAGGAGGACGTTTTAGCTGAACTGTGGTAAAGAGTTGATCAGTCCCAACTTTTGCAGTGGCTGTGGTCAGAAGCGTAAAGAAATATCTTGCATGACAATATGTTGTGTAAGAAGATTTTGTCATGCAAAATAACTTCCTGTTGAAAAGCTGAAACAAACATCATCCAGTCAGTGATGTTCTAGAATACTTATTTTGTTTCTTCTTAACATTTCATTTTTGATTTCTGAAACTTTTCATTTTGTTTCATTATTGTGGAATTTTGGTTTGATTTCTAAAATATAATGGTTTTTATGATTTGTTTTGCATCTTTAACTTTCATTGTGATCTTTAAAATGTTTCAGTGTTTCTTGATGTGATTTGTACTTCAGGGCCACCGTAGTGACGAGCCAGGACAAAGATCTGATTAAAGAGAAGCCATTTACAATCATGCTTCTTCATCACTAAAACAAACATTTCATCAGGTTAGGGGGGTCTGTGTACATAAGTCAATGTACTCAAGGCTTTCATCCTTTTTGATTCCCAGCTTTGCTCTGATCTTAAACCTGGTTTGAAATACAGTCGAATTTCAAATAGTCTGGCAAGCCTTTGTTTGAACTCTAAAGTTCGGCCCATCCTTTTGACTGAAAAGCTGAGAGATGCATTGAAGAAAGCCACGTTTCCTGATCCCTGCAGTGCGAAAGAGTGGAGCTACTTACAGCACATCCCCATCTGCTGGATGGTGATCTTGGCCGTCAGACTTGCTTGTTGAAAAGTGGTCTCCTGTGTCTGTCAGTGAGCCCAGACATGGTCCATTGGGTCTGTTGTCGTTGAGGTTGGGTCGTGGAGGTGGTGGTGGAGGGGCCAGCTCTGGCTCCAGCTCTTTTTTCAAAAAGTTTTTGAGCATGGATTCCTGTGAGGGGCAATGGAACCAAAAACAAAAGCAGTTCAAATCAAAGCAACTGAAACCAAATCGGCTGCTGATGATCTTCACCGTGACCATCGTCACACTGGCCTTTATTGGCAGTTACTGACATGCACGTGTTCTTAACCAGCTCAGTGGCTTTGGGGTAGAGCGATTGGCAAGGTCGTGAGTTCAAATCCACGTCTTACCAAAGACTCTAAAAATGGCCTCCCTGCTCGACACTCAGCATTAAGGGGTTGGATTGGGGGGTTAAAGCCACCAAATGGTTCCCGAGCGCGGCTGTGTCTGCAGCTCACCACTCCCCCACGCAAATGCAGATAATGAGACTTCAACTTTAAGGCACGACAAAGTCAAGAAGTTTGCTGCTGCCTCCCATCCCATGCATGAACAGGCCCTGCCCACTTACTGCATTTGTGATGCTGGAACTTTGTACAGGCCTTGATACTGACCTCTAACATGAATGTATGACTTTCCACCTGAACTAGCTGGCAAAGTCTGCACAGTGGGTCTTAAACAAAATAAAATGAACCACTTAAGCTAGCTGAGTGACTGTGGTTTTCTCTGCGGGTTGACATTTGACCGTATGCTTGATCTGATTGGAACAGAGGTTTTAGTAAGTCACAGTCTTTACTAGGATTCTAGACTTGAACAAAATCCAGCCACTCCTTCTGGAAAAAAGCATTCATCATTTTCTTGGTGGAATTCCAATGAAACAAATTTAAACTTCAAACCAGTTTAACAAACTGACAGAGATGAGCCTTCATTAACCCAATTTTCTACTTTAGAGTCTTTAAAAAACAGTTTCTCATGGGCTTTCAAGTCTTTGATGAATTAGATAATCATTTTTATGATTCTTTACATAAAAGTGAAAAATCTTGTCAATTTATCTTAAAATTTAACTTGAAAAATTACATTTTCGAGTTTCATTTTTACCTTTAAAATACTGGGGGGAGGGGGGGGGGTGGATCTCCAAAAAGCAAAACTGATGACTTCTTTTTGTTAACCAGAATAAAGGATTATATTTTAAGCAGCATGCCTAAAGGAATCGTCTTAAAGCTAATCTGAAAGCTCTTCATCTCCAAAACAATAAGAAGAATTCTGTTTGAAACCCAATAAACTGGAATTTACCCTTGTACCTTTTTCACTGAATGTATTTTTGTTCTTCCATTCATTAATTATCTGCTTTGCTTGGCTTATTGTTTCTAAGTTCTGGAGCATAAATGCAGTCACAGTGTGAAGCTTTCGGGTTTCCTCTCCAGGAAGTTCATTTGAATCCTTAACGTCATCCTTTTTCATGGACAGGTTTCCTTTCAAGCTGGAAATAATCATCTCTTCATTTTTGTAAGCAGATTGTTTAATCTTTTGAGCTTCGATTGAAACATTTTTCAAATACAAGTTTGCAATAAATTGATGTTATTAGATATGATGCAGACCATGAAACACTCACAAACAGTCCATATGATTTTTGGTCACAAGTTCACATTTTGATTCAGTTCACAAAAAGAGATCATTTCTTTAAATAACATTTCCATTTTTATTTGATTAGATTTCAATTCCTATTTTATTTGATCTGTTTTTGGTCCTTAAAAAAATAAATTCTTGATTTTTTTTTTTTAATCCCAAGCCCCAATATTTTAGCATGGTAACTGTAAAGCAGACACCATGCAGCAGCTTTGTAAAAAGTCTACAAGTTACAAAGCTTCAAAAAGGAAATGTGTGTTTTCAGTAAAAGTAGAACAATATCAATCTGGAGTCCAAGAAGAGAGACTTAGAGATGCACAATCGTGACTTTCTACAACCGATATCAATACCAGATGTTTTCCTGCATCTCATAGCCGATTCCAATATTCAACCAATATTTTTTTTTTAAATACTCAAGAAAAAAATATGAGTCCAAAGTAACGGCGAACGGCTCTAATGTTTTCAAAAAATTTACAGAACTAATTTTACCTGCAAATAAATCGAACAGCAGATTGTACAAACACTTTAATCTGAAGTGCAAAAATTATTGCTTTGTTCGAAACTGGTGCAAAATAAAGTTTTTACCTGATGTGCAGAATAAATGGTTGCTCATAGAAATGAACTTTTCACCAACATAGGTATTTAAACATTTTACCAACCAGATTGACAAAAAGAAATAAACCACCACAATAACATTTTGTTTTCTGTCTTTAACTGTTTTTAACTGTGGTTTGGATCAATGGGACATTTTTCCTGACACCATGTAGCTTCTCTGCTTTCTGACGGGTTAGCTGTTGATTTTTTCATCCAGCACATTTGCAGCAGAAGAAAAAAAGGCTGACTATCAATGCTAGTGCAGGACGCCGACAGCCATTTCCATGCAAGCCCGCAGTTTTTTTTCCCCCCAGAATGAGCGCTATAGCGCTAGCAAAGACGGCAGCTTCATATTCTTTCCACACATTGCGGTGGTGAATTTTTAAAGAGCTTGTGAGATTTGTGGTGTTGAAGCTTGACCTTTTTTCCCTCTTTGTGACACTTCTGTCGAACACATTTTGTAAACGGCTCTCTAGTGCAGGCACTGAGACGTGACGTACCTACACAGGTTACACGCTACAGAAGCTTGCAGGATGGGCATGGCGAGCAGACAAGTTGTAAGTACCCGTGCTGACACAAGCAAATGCAGAGTGGTGAGTGTGAAAGCAACGGCAGATTAAGTTTTTAGTTATCGGTCCATTTTATCTATTTTTTTGTTGTTATCGTAATTATCGGCAAGACGTCACACTGTCCACTATAATTATCGGTAACCGATTATATCGTGCAACCCTAATTATATTTGTGTCTCTCACAATTCAGGGCCTACTGACAACAGTACTGTCCCATTCTCCAGACCAGGGGGCGGTGCTATGGAACACCTCTGCAGGGGCCAGCTGCCAGTGTCTGGGGAAGGCAGCAGCTGACAAAAGAGCCACATGAACTCTGGTGCAGCCCAAATGCTGTGAGAAGGCCCTTAGCGTCCTTCCAGCATGTCACTCAGGTTTACCACTAACTAAACGTGATTCTCAAAAGAACCCGACGCTGTTTTCCAGCTCACCTGTGATGTACAGTCATCCTTCAGAATGAGCTTGGCTCCCTCAATGACAGCCATGTAGGAGAAGCGGAGCTGGTCGGCAGTCTGGATCAGACCCATGCGATATTTCCTCATGTCTAGTAGCACCTTCTGAATGTCCACTGAAGACGGGTTTTTCCTCTTGTCCATCTGCAAATCAGATCAACGTGTTACTTAGTTAAAACTTCATTTTTCCAGGTAGGTCACTGAGAACAATTTCTCATTTACAACAATGACCTGAGTTGGCAGCCACAATACAACAGAATGACTATGCCATACAAGTTAGATACAAATAAAACTGGACATAATCCCACATCAGCATTTACAATAAAAAGTCTAAAGGAGGCACAAAGCTAATGCTTACAAAAAAAGAGGATACCAATAAAAACCTGATTGAGCTTCTCATCCCATCTCTTAGCCAGCCACCCTTTGAAGGAAGCTCATTTGAGCCACTTGTATTCAAGACCTTATGCTTAAGGTCATGACCCAGAGCTTATGACCATAGGTGAGTATTAGAACAAAGCTTGATCTGTCTGATCAACCTCGCCTGGATCAACGATCCGTAACCAAAACACTAAACCTTCCTCCGGTTCTGTGAGACCCAGAGAAAAGTTCACCACGGACTGCATGTATTTAGAAAATTACAAGCGAATAGATATGTTCTAGAAAGGAAAGTAAGGAACTCCTTAATGTGGTCCGGGGAGGGAGGGGGCTGTCAGGTGTCCTGCTTTCAAGCCCTGTCATTGTCCCGCCCCCAACAGTCATTTACCCCACTGTGATTGGTTGGTCATCTCCGTGCACGACAATGAAAAAGTGTCATTCATTAAAACTGGCGGGCTGCAGTAACATTAAATTTTCATATTAAGGCGGGGGCCGCAAAATATCTTGGGGGGCCGCGAGTTTGAGACCCCTGCTGTACACTCTGGCACTGGTACACTAGCCGCAGGTCAGAAGAACGAATCAATAGTTCGCTTGCTCATAGCTCAGACGCACATATTAGGTTGTGATGATATTTGTCTCAGTTTCCTTCCCACATATGTTTATGCGCGCGCGAATATCTCTAGGCCCCGCCCCCTCCACATATTTTACCCACTTACAGTTACTTATTCATCTCACACGCAGTGGCCGCCTCACAGACGGGCATCACGCGAGAGTGTGTGCTTGCGTTTCATGAGTATGTGCGAGTGTGTGTCTGCCTGCGTGCGTGTGCGATCGCGTCTCAGATTATTTCATTGATCATTGACGTGCCCCTTCCACATTTAATGTATAAAAAAATACGTAGGGTGGGGGAGGGAAATTTACTGGTCGCACATGTGCGACTGGATGTAAAATTTAGTCGCACACTCTCAAATTTTGGTCGCAAAATGCGACCAATTGGTCGCAGTCTGGAGCCCTGCTGGCAGTAGGAGAGTCATGTCTGATGTTCTTTATTCTCTAACAAAGATTTGGTAGCAAAAGAAAGAGCCATGTTCAAACAAACTATGTAGTAAAAACATCAAACAACAAAACACAGTGAGAGCACCACCTCTGGTCAAAGAATGCCATTGCAAAACTGTGAGGTTCACTTGTATGTATGATCATCTTCCAGAGCAGCAGCCTGGGTCACACAGCAAAAATGAGTACAGATTAAATACCAATAAGACCCCCCCCCCCCCCCCAATCAAACCAGAGTAATTTCATATGTTATGATGTTTAATGATAAAGCGTCAACAAATTTGGATGAATAAAGAAAGACATCAGCGCAGCCAAGTCTCAGCTCGACATATATAGCCATTTGTCCGCTGGCCCGGTCCAGTTCGCTCAAGCAGTACGGACCTCAAGACTTTATTTTTAACTTGTCTGCTCGGGCCACTAAAATATCTAACGGTTAATATATTTTTCACATTTTTCAATAAAAACGTGTAGATTTACCTCGTCTTCATAATTTACTTTTTCTGCTAGTCCTGTGTTCAGACTTCAAGGGTTTCTATGGGAAACCTTTTATCATTCTTCTCCTCCTCTCCCGCCTGCGCGCGCGGCTGTCACTGCCGAGCACCACGCGCTCACTCTACTTTTTTTTCTCAAACTTTATTGAATGCAACAATTCAATACAAAACAATGTTAAACAGCAACAACGAAGGAACAAGCCAGTGGGTTATTATTACATTTTACGCAGATATATTGAAACTGACACACAGATCAGCACGCCCCCTGGTGGTTCATCACCGCGATGATCAAAAATCTGACACCGTCACTGAAGAGAGACTGAAGCATGTCAGAGATGTGGAAGACATGGCAGGAATAGAAAGGAATGTTAGATGGAGTAATGGGTGGAATTAGTAGTATGGACAGCAAGATATTTAATGAATGCATTGAAGATGAAACTGTATGCACTAAGCTTTAAGCTGAAAAACAAAGAATCAAAGGTAACTCCAAATACCTGAATCTCAGACTCTAATGCAGTATAATGTCAAACTACTTCATTTTGTTTTTCTTTACAACACTGTAAGCAGTAAGTTTTTCTAGTTAGCTGAATGATCTCAGTAATTTAATTTTTCAATTATTTTATTTAATTAAGTAACTACAGCAACTAAAAAGTAAATGTAACTTTGCAACAGTAACAGGGCTCGACATAGCCATTTGTCCGCTGGCCCGGTCCTGTTTTTCGAGCAGTGCGGACCACAAGACTTTACTTTTCACTTGTCCGCTCGGGCCACTAAAATATCTAACGGTTTATATATTCTTCACCTTTTCCAATAAAGTAAATTTTGCGAAAACGTGTAGATTTACCTCGTCTTCATAATTTAGTTTTTCTGCTAGTCCTGTGTTCAGACTTCAAGGGTTTCTATGGGAAACCTTTGATCACTTCTCCTTCTCTCCCGCCTGCGCGCGCGCGGCTTTCACTGCCGAGCACCACGCGGCACGCGCTCACTACTTTTTTTTTTCAAACTTTATTGAATGTAACAATTCAATACAAAACAATGTTAAACAGCAACAACGAAGGCACAAGCCTGTGGGTTATTATTACATTTGATTATAAATCCGACACCGTCACTGAAGAGAGACTGAAGCATGTCAGAGATGTGGAAGACATGGCAGGAATAGATAGGAATATGTTGGATGGAGTAGTGGGTATAATTAGTAGTATGGACAGCAAGATATTTAATGCATGCATTGAAGATGAAACTGTATCCACTAAGCTTTAAGCTGAATGTCAAAGAATCAAAGGCAACTCAAAATACCTGAATCTCAGACTCAAATGCAGTAGAATGTTAAACTACTTAATTTTGTTTTTCTTTACAACACTGTAAGCAGTAAGTATTTCTAGTTAGCTCAATGATCTCAGTTAGACCTGCACAATATGAGGAAAACTCGCGATATGCGATATCAGAGATTAAAATTGCGATAACGATATAATTTGCGGTATATAAACAAACAGCAAAATAACCAAATAACCATTCCCAGTTTAAAAATTATACTCCAAATGACCCACGTTGACATAGGTTACAAACATCTAACATAACAGGGCTCCATCTGATTGGTCAACAATGTGAAGGCGTCCATCCGATTGGTCAAATGCATTAAGGGATTTATTTGATTCGTTAAATGGTTCAAGCTGCCATTAGATTGTTTTAACACATTTAAGGTTTATGATTTATTGCGATATTTGCCGTTAGAAGCAGCATGAAAACTTCTGAACTAGTGTTACCTACTACACTGCAGTGCTCTCTTCAAAAAATCTGAAAAAGACTGGAGCAGATTTAAGTTTGATATGCTCTATTTTCAGTCATTGAAAAATGTATAAATAAGTGCTAGATGTCACCAGAATGCACCAAATTGCACCATGTTAAAACTTTTCGGGGGGGGAATCCTCCCGGACCCCCCCTAAAGTTGCAAGCACCTGCGGAGCGGCGGGTTGCGCTGTGCGCGGTGTCAGGCCAGTAACTTTCAGGCAGGGCCAGTAACTTTCAAAAACTACTGGCCATGTGGGCCAGTGCAAATTTCTGGGCTATGTCAACCCCTGTACGGTGATAGAGTGTTACAGTAGTATGAACATAAGTGAAGCTTTCTAAAAATAAAAGTCATCTCTGGTCTGCTGATCCTTTCAGTGCTCTGAACTAGTTCCAAACAAGGACATCCATAATCGTTTCTGAGGAGGCGTTCTGCGTGGGACCTCCCTTTACGGTCAATGTTGCATGACAGCAATGGAGCTGGTCAAAGCCTGAAAGAACATCCTGCTCTGTCAGTGTGGCGTCAAATTTCTTTCAAAACTCGTCTAAGAAAAACTAAGCTTTAGTACTGGAGTAAAATGTTTTTGTTTTTTTACGGTGCATTGTGTTCTGGATATTGACAGACAGTAGATCATTGTCAATCGATCTCCTATGTGCTGTGTCTCCTGCACAGAATGTGTTCAGTTTGTCAAATGTGCATACGTATTCAATCCTGATCAGATCTTTGTTATCATTCCATAATACGCTGGGCTCTTCTTTGAAAATTTGAGTTTCAAATTCTCATATGGTGTCCCATATATGGTCTTTCAACGTCTACCAATCCATCAATCCAAGAAGACTTTATGTTTGGAGGAAGTACTTAAGATTAAAACACAATTTAATCTTTTTAGTCTTTTAATTATCGATCAACTGGTTTAAATTAAAAGCGAAAGAAAGGAAGAATCTATAGCAATGTAGCAGAAGAGGATCTGAAGAGGACAAATAAGAACTTTAGATTATATTGATGATGGATGTAATCAGATTCTTGTCATCTACCATTTTTGGTTTATCAGTTAAAGTTCTAGCACAATATGCTTTAAATTGTAACAATATTGTTTAATTGCAGAAGATTCACTTATTTATGGTTTCCAAAACAATCAACTCTTTACTAAACACCTTTTTCTCTTAAATGGGAAAAAAAGCGTTTTTACTTTCATGACATCCTCTGCCATAAAACCATTTAGTTTATTTTGCATTAAATGCATAAACTGTTGCATTTATTATGCATTAAAGGAATTGTGTGTAACTGCATTATGCTGACACGCTTACAACTACCCTCTAAGATGAGAATGCAACATAAGAATCCTGTCCTGACAACAACATGAAAGACTAGAGAAATAATGATACATGTTGGTGTCCAGTTTAATCACAAACAACCATTTACTTAGGCTATGTTCACACCGCAGGGCTTAACGCTCAATTCTGATTTTTATTTTATAGTCAGTTTTATAGTCAGTTTTTATTAACCCGTTCTGGAGAATCTGAGGGTCCGAACGGGGAAGTGAACCCCGAAGGAGGATCCGCCTTCGGCCCTGGAGAAGGTCTCCCCCGTGCTTCTGACCACAGTTGGACAGGAAAAAAAAAGTCATTGCGAGGAAGGTTCAACACCACGCTAGGCTATTTCGCTGGAAACACTTTCAAAAACCGCCCGGTTGCGATGAGAGCCCTCGAGTTTGGCCTGAATAGAGCAGTCACCCCAAATATTAATCCAATCGGTGACCTCGCTTCCCTTCCACTGACTGGTCTCAGCAGCATTGTCCGCCATGGTTGTCGTTTATGTTTTCATATCCACCTACTTCAATGCAGAATTATGACTTTTGTAGCGTATCAATGGCCACGGTTACATGCGCAAAATATCTTGATCGGATCAATGGTTGGATTAGAATTCAACCGTGTACATAGGATCAGAAAAACTTTTTCCGATTAGAACAAACGTTCACATGGTCACACTTTCGGACAGAATAAATCATTTGCAAATGCGCAGTAGTGTTGAAAATACCGGAAGAGGAAATGAGTCCAGCTGTAAACAAAGTGAACTGCCATATACATTCGTGCAGCAGCTCGGTAATATACAAGATGATCTTCTAAACATGCTTTTATTACGGTTATGAATATTATGAAGCGCCTGTTCGCTCATCATTTTATTTTTAATCCATGTGGTCAGTGCTTTTTTTTTTTGTGGAAGAACGGAGCTGGAAGAAGAAGCCAGGGTTATGAGAAGACTAACACGCGCTAACAACATTAGCCTTGTTTGATGAACACAAAATCCATGCGGGAAATGCTGAATCTGCATCTTGGCTGCACGTAAATATGTGGGAATAACATCAGCCTTTATTTAGTCGGGACACGACTGGAAACACAAATCTACGTGATTGTTTGAAGGGTTTCTAAGGACTGAAAAGCTAACAGACCGCCCCAAAGACGCCGTGTGAGCTGGAAGTCCGAGCTCTGCTCAGACACACGGTTCTCCTGAGTCCGGCAGCCGCTAACCCAGAGAGGGGGGATGGATTGCAGTCCGAAGTCTCCCACACATATCAAAACAACAAAACCCACACGTAACAAAGCATCCCTCCCGGCCGGTCGGTCCTGTTTGAGCTCCAAAGCTTTCTCTGGAGCAAAACACCATCTATGCATGACGTAACCAGAGCAGTAGTGACACATGATCGGAATGAACAGTTTACATGAACAACAATCGGATCAACAATCGGCATAACCCACCTATCTCGATCGGAAAGAAATATTGATCCGAACGAGTCTGATCGGGGCAGAGTATTCCGAACAGCGTGTTTACATGACGCATTTTTCTTCCGATCAGGCATTCCTTCTGATTACTTTTGTCCATGTAAACACAGCTAGTGACGTACGGGTCGGATTCACGTGGCCTGGCCGTTCATACGGCAGTTGGATACATGTCGGATTCAGGACCACATACCCAAGTGGCCGGGGTCGCATTTGAAAATATCAGATCTGTGTCGTTCAGACTGTCATGAAAAGATCAGATACAGGTCGCACAGGGGAAAAAAAAAAAAAATATGGGAGTTGGGACGTTTCAGCCTGCAGTGTGGACGTAGCCTTAAACTCAATTTTTAGTTAGCCAAGTGTTCCTCTTTCTTTTCTTACCAGGACAAGGCAGGTATCCACCAAGGCGAACGTCCCGGAGCGTCCGATTCCTGCACTACAGTGCACCACTGGGGGCCCATGATCCGTGCTCAGAGAGCCAGATTCCCGCACTTTAAACAGGAAGTTGAGGAAAGAGGCGGGAGACTCGGGCACCCCAAAGTCAGGCCATGTGGTGTAGTGAAAGTGATAGATTTCTCTCCGCTCCATAGTCTACAGAAAAAAGGGAAATAACAGGCATGACTGAAGAAATGTGTAGACAATGTTGCAATATGATGATGATTTGGAAAGAAAAATTAAAATCTACTAAATCAGTTCTCACACAGACTGGCCCTTACACATGCACACATGCACGCACACATTGGAACAAACATGGGTCTTTTGTAGCTTCTTTGATGAAACAAGTTGTCTAGCATAAGCCTGCTTCAAAACCCACAAACATACAGTCAGGACCATAAATATTTGGACAGAGACACATTCTAATTTAGTTTCTGTACATTACCACAGTGAATTTTAAATAAAACTGAACAAAAAGATTGCATAAAATGTGAAAAACTAAAGCATTTTTTTAAACACAATCCCTTCATTTCATGGGCTTGTAAGTAATTGGACATTTGACTTCCATGCTATTGCATGGGCAAGTGTGGGCAATTCCCTTGTTATGTCATTATGAGTGCAGCAGATAAAAGGCCTGGAGTTGATTAGAGGACTCGTGCTTGCATTTGGAAGATTATGCTGTGAACAGACAACATGCAGTCAAAGGAGCTCTCCATGCAGGTGAAAGGAGCCATCATTAAGCTGAGAAAACAGAAAAAAACATGCCAGAAATTGCTACAGTATTAGGAGTCACAAAATCAACAGTGTGGTACATCCTGAGAAAGAAAGAAAGCACTGGTGAACTCAGCAACTCAGAAAGACCTGGACGTCCATGGAAGACAACAGTGGTGAATTATGGCAGAATCATTTCCATGGTGAAGAGGAACCCGTTCACAAAAGCCAACCAAGTGAACAACACTCTCCAGGAGGTAGGCGGATCAATATCCAGGTCTACCATCAAAAGAAGACTGCATGAAAGGAGATCCAGAGGGTACACTGCAAGATGAAAGCCACTCATAAGCCTAAAGAATAGGAAGGCTAGACTGGATTTTGCATCTAAAAAAGCCAGCACGGTTCTGGAAAAACATTATTTGGACAGATGTCCAACCTGGACAAAATCAACCTCTACCAGAATGATGGCAAGAGAAAAGTATGGAGAAGGCGTGGAGAAGCTCATGATCCAAAGCACACTACATCATCAGTAAAACACGGTGGAGGCAGTGTGATGGTCTGAGCGTGCATGGCTACTAGTGGCACTGGGACACTAGTGTTTATTGATGACGTGACACAGGACAGAAGCAGCCCAATGAATTCTGAGGTGTTCAGAAACAGACTGTCTGCACAGATCCAGGTGAATGCAGTCAAACTGATTGGACGGCGTTTCATAATACAGATGGACAACGACCCAAAACATACAGCCAAAGCAACTCAGGAGTTTATTAAAGCAAAGAAGTGGAATATTCTTGAATGGCCAAGTCAGTCACCTGATCTTAACCCAATTGAGCAGCATTTCACTTGTTGAAGACTAAACCTCAGACAGAAAGGCCCACAAACAGACAGCAACTGAAAGCTGCTGCAGTAAAGGCCTGGCAGAGCATTCAGAAGGAGAAAACCAGCATCTGGTGATGTCCATGAGTTCAAGATTTCAGGCTTTCATTGCCAACAAAGGCTTTTCAACCATATATTAGCAATGACCATTTTGCTTTCAGTTATTTCATTTGTCCAATTACTTACGAGCCCATGAAATGAAGGGATTGAATAGAATAGAATAGAAAAGGTCTTTAATAATCCCTGAGGAAATTTAAAAATGGCCATCTGCTCACACTCATAAAACACATACACATATTAAAAACAATAAAAATAGTAAAAATAGCAATAGACTAAAAAGATTAATAGATAAAAAGATTAATAATATAAAAAACAGTGGGTAGAAAATGAAATAAAATTAATAAATAAAAACAAGAATTACAAGAAATTGCTTCTAAGATGCCCTGCCAGAGAATTGTATTGCCTGATGGCACGAGGAACAAACGATTGCTTCAGTCTTTCTGTGGAGCTGCGCTAGGACAGCAGTCTGTTGCTGAAAGTGCTCCTCCTGCTGGTGAAGGCCTCATGTAGGATGTGAGATATTCCTCATGATGGCCCTGAACCTGGTCAGAGTTCTTTGTTCTGCCACGTCCTCCACAAGATCCAGCTTCAGTCCCACCACAGAGCTCGCCCTCTTGATGATCTTGTTGAGCCTGCAGATGTTCTTCTTGCTAGTAATGCACCAGCACACAGCAGCATAGAGGAGAGCACTTTCCACCACTGACTGATAAAACATGTGGAGCAGTTTAGTGCAGATGTTAAAGGAGCGCAGCCTCCGGAGAAAGTACAGCCTGGACTGGGTCTTCTTGTAAAGCTGGTCCGTGTTGGTAGTCCAGTCCAGCTTGTGGTCCAACACAACCCCCAGGTACTTGTAGGTCTGTACCATCTCCACACTTTCTCCCTCTATCTCTATCTGCACGGGCTGAGGAGTTCGGGCTTTCCTTCTGAAATCCAGAACCATCTCCTTGGTCTTCTGGATGTTCAGCTGCAGCTTATTCTCCCTGCACCAGGCCACAAAGTCCTCCACCAGCCGCCTGTACTCCCCCTCCTCTTCTCCTTTGATGTAAGCCACAATAGCTGTATCGTCCAAAAACTTCTGCATGTGGCAGGTTGAGGTGTTATAGCGGAAGTCAGACGTATACAGCGTGAAAAAAAGAGGAGACAGCACAGTCCCCTGTGGTGCCCCTACACTGCAGCTGAGGGTACTGGAGACAGACCCCCCCCATGCGGACATACTGCTGCCTGTTGGTCAGATAGTCCATGATCCAGGACACCAAGAATGGTTGCACAGTCATCCTGGTGAGCTTCTCCTGCAGCAGGTGAGGATGGATGGTGTTAAAGGCACAGGAGAAGTCAAAGAAAAGCATTCTCACAGCGCCACCTCCTTCATCCAGGTGAGAATAGGTGCGGTGTAGAAAGTAGAGGATTGAGTCCCCCACCCCTACTCTCTCCCTGTATGCAAACTGCAGTGCATCCTGGACGTGCTGCACCCGTGGCTTCAGCTCCTGAAGCACTAACCTCTCAAAGGTCTTCCTCATATGTGAGGTCAGTGCTACAGGCCGATAGTCCTTCTTTTCCTTCGGGTGCTTGACCTTGGGGAGAGGAACGATGCACGAGGTCTTCCAGAGGGATGGAACATGTCCTACATTTAGGCTAAGGTTGAAAAGGTGCTGAAGCTCATTTGCACACGTTTTCAACAGCGTGGGACACACTCTGTCTGGACCTGCTGCTTTTCTGGTGTTCAGTCTTTGCAGTTCCCTCCTCACCTGATTCAATGACATCTGAGTTGTTTTATTTAAAATTCAATGTGGTAATGTACAGAAACTAAATTAGAAAGAACGTGTCTCTGTCCAAATATTTATGGTCCTGACTGTATATCCATACACATATATAAATGTGTGTACATGTATTCCAACATGTGCTGTTTATAGATGTTTTTGTAGAACTCGTCAAAATAAATAAAACCGATTTGTGAACATTCGCGCTCTGCATAATGAGCTCAAGAAAAACTTTGCAGCTCCTCCCACACGTGGCGAGAGCGTCAGGCAAATTAACACTTTTGGACACACCTCGTGCAGCAACAGTTAAAACACGACAAATATGAATTTGTGGCGCGAATTGCGTTGGGTGTGAACAGAGAATTGTTTGTAATAATGCGTGGGGGGTGGGATCCCTGAACTGCGGCTAGTGATCCGCAGAGATCACGGATCATCGGTGATCCATTGCACCCCTAGCCTTTACAAAAGTCTTTAGGGACAACTGGATGGGATATTGGAGGAGGGAGATGTAAATGTGCTGAGTCCACATTTCAGTTTACTCGTCAGACCACACCAAACACGGACAGGAGGCTTGTGCTGCCATTCAAGTGACACAGAGGGAGTTCTGCCAAGCAAACAATTTATCGTCTCCCTCATCACTGCTTGACATAGTAACAAAGAGAATCCCCTAACAAAGCACGACTTCTGACTGGAGAAGAGCTCTGTTGTTTCAACCTGGTGCTCACCTTTGTGTTGTGCAGTTCCAGAACCCTGACAGTAAAATAGGATTGGTCCTCCTCTGAAAGCAGTTTCACAACAAAGCCGGTGTCTGTGAACGACATCTGGGACTCTTCTTTGGTGGGCCAGTACTGGGCACACTTTTCCTGTTAAGACACAACATGACTGCCTAACTATAGAGCGTTCTTTAGTGTGCTAAATGTAATAGATTATCACATATATGGATATAGTTTACTCCGAAAAGCTTAAGAAAAGCATGATACAGACTATTTATTAGACTTACAGTAGTTAGTTTACATTATTTTACTTATCCATGCTCCTGTAGTAGGGCTGCACGATAGGAAAACTCAGTTTGTGGTTTTAATGATCAATATTGCGATGATGATATAACTGGCCAGTAGCGGTTTTAGGCACGAGCAATTGCCTTGGGCGCAAATTTCAATAAGGGGCGGTATCCCTGTGCTTGGAAGAAAACAAAAATTGCGCCAGTGTCTGTTTTCTATTATTTCAGACTTTGCCACGGCCTGAAACCAGCGAATGGCGCCCCTGCAGCTGCACGCACTCCTGTCTTGGAGAAAGAAAAGGGGAGGGGTAGTGAGCGCAGGCTGCGAGGAGGGCAGCCTCAACAACGCAACACCTGGATCATCGCGTGCCGTTGCATCACTCAGTTTGTGTTAATGTCATTAATTACCAACCATCGTAGATATTTTAATGACGCGTCTTTTCTGTCGTTTAGTTGGTGTCAGTATTTGACAGAAAGACAGCAGGTAATGCAGGAAAACAGCAGCCATTTCTGAGATCATAAAGAAACAATCAATCATTTGTCTATGAATGTTTTAAGGTTTTTTTTGAGGATTTTTACTGTTGGTGTTGCACAAAATTAGAAAAAAAGCCAAGTATGTTTGGAGTAATCCCAGTGATGAGTTCTATGATTTTGTTTTTAATGTTTTAAGACCTGAAAATTCTGTTTACAATAACAGGTTATAAAAAAAACTAAGATCCCTCTGATCCATTTCACAAACACACACAGGACACTTTAACAGGACACATCACAAACCAAGAAATGAACGTATTGATAAAAATGATGCCAAGAGTCCAGCGCTAAAAAATGAACAAAAGAGCAAAGAAAACGGAATGATTTGATTTGTTTCTCATTACTAAAATGTTCAGGCTGTTTATTTTGTTCTGCATCATGATCATATTTGTATAATTTTGACAGAATATATTTTTATGGAGAGCAAAATATTTAACGTTATTAAAGGTTTAACTTGATTTATTCTGGATTAATATTCTTGTCAGTTTTTATTCATATTTATGTTCAAAAAGTTCAGTTTTAAACGTTTAAAAGTTTAGCTTTAGTGTGTTCAATAAAAGCGTGTTTTGAATTGAGGCCCCCTGCATGACTGAGTTTGACACCCCTGTAGCACGAGTTATAAAATTCATGCATTTTGTGTAAAATGTTAAATAAACAGAGACAAAAGAACGTCATCAAATTTGTATGTGTGCAGGAGGGGGGGTGGTGTTTACCCGCCCGGGGAGTAAGTTAGTGTAGAACCGCCACTGTAACTTGCGATACATGAACAAATGAGAGTCACTAGAACTTAAATTACATTCCAAATGACCATCATCTACAGAGGAGGCGAACATCTGGCTTAAAAGAGCTCCATCCGATTGGTCAAATGCATAAAAGGATTTATTTGATTCGTTAAATACTTCAAGCTGCCATAAGATTGTTTTAGCAAATTTAAAGTAACCATTTACTGCAATTTTGGCATCTGTTGCGACTTGCGTATTGCACAGCTTGATATCGCGATAACGATAAATTTGCAATTTATTGTGCAGGCCTATCTGGTAGCATTTTGGAATTCACGTTTTTTCCCCCGTATAAGATTAACTGCATTTCACATAGTTTTGAAGAAAAAAAATGTTACTTCACTTAGTTTAATTTGCTTTAGGAAAAAGTAAGGATTTAAAGATGAATATTTAAAAATCTAATCGCTCCTTCAAATTCATGTGATTATAAACATCTATGCATTAGATATTACTGTCATGGTTGATGACTTTTCACTGTGATGGAGCTGCCAATCTTTTTGTTGCCCATTAAAATGTTCAGTGTAAAGATGAGTTGTTGTTTGAAACATCTGTTCATAGTGTGAAAACTACCATGGTCAAAACATACGGAATGTTTTGGGCTTCCTGAAACATTTTAGTGCGCTGGCAACTCAAGAAAAACCAACAAGCATCAAGACGCTGAAGTGAACTCACAGATCCTTTCTCGATCACTCTGTTGAGCATGATGACAGCTTTGGAGCGTTGCTCCCAAATCATCAGCCAAAAATGGCCACAAGTGTAACAAAGAGGCCCCTGTCAAAACAAAAAAACAACAAATACAAATAAAACAAACCATACGTTAACAACATTACAATGCATTTTATGCAAAGGGGAAAAAGAGAGCAGTAAGCCCTCGTTATTCAAAACTCTTTATACCTGAGACAGGATGTAAGATCTTTGGGCTTCTTCTTCTGTGACTAAACTTGCATTGATGTAGTCATTTTCTGAGTCTTTAAGTGTCACCCGACTGTGATCATCTAGAATCCGGGATCAGAGGTCACCTTCAATTTAAGTCATGCCATTACTCAGCAAACATTTCATCTTTACCGCTTGGTCCTACAACTCACAAGGGCTGACATCTCTGTAGCGGTTCAGATTTTTGTTCTCTGGGAGTTTGGCCACTTTGTATGGATGTTCACTGGCCAGGTTGCGGATCTCCTGTTGCAAAAAGAAAGATATCATTAGTTCTTTAACCAAAACAAAGATGTGTACGATGTGGAGAGTAAAAGCATCTGCTTCACTGAAGTGGAACAGTAAAGCAACTTAAACACCACCAATGAAAGAGTGTATCATTCAAAAACACAGTAGTCTAGATTAGGCAGAGCTGCTCAAATTTGTTTAGACCACAGGTGAGGAACCTGAAGCTCCAGAGCCTTATGCATCCTTTATCCATCTATTGTGGGTATTTGGCTTTGGGGAAAAAGCTAATTATTTCAATAAATATCGGGTTTGTAGTTGTATCTTATTTGTATTAGTTAAGTTTAGTGGTAATAGTTTTAATCTATTGTTATTAGAATAAGCCTAAAGTGCATATTCTTATCTTCTGCTGCACATTGTCTAGACCAGTGTTTTTCAACCAGTGTGCCGCGGCACACTAGTGTGCCGTGGGAAATTGCCCTCATTCACTGATCTAAAAACATTTACCATCTCCAGGAAATCAGCTCTTTGTTCATCCAAACAGGACCTGATAAAACACTGAGTAGTTAGGACAGTGGTTCCCAAACTTTTTCTGCAGGGCCCCCCTTTCTGAAAATTAGAATATTTTCGAGCCCCCCCACACTGACACAAACATACAAATCCTTTGTTTCTAAACTCCACTGCGCCTTATAACATGTGGTTAATGAGAAATCTTTCTCTGAACGGTAGAATTCTGTTGTCTAAAGCTGAAGGAATCTCTAGATCTGTCTATGTGTCTCTGTCTTTAGAAATGCCAAAACACATCTGGAACCTATTAAACAAAACATTATTTGATTTTGGAGGAAGAAATCTCATTACTTAAGCAAAATTTGTTTTGTGTAACAGCAGAAAACATGGGGGCATGGATGTATTAACCTTTGAAACTTTAAACAACTCTTTTAAAATAAAGTAATTTATTGAAAGGGGAAGACAATATCTGGAATGCATTTCCCAAATATATATTTGACACAATGGGAGGCATTCAATTCTTGCTAAAATGTAATTATAAAATAAAAGAATAACCACAAAACTTTCAAACTTTTACAAAGAAGCCCTGCTGGCCTGGAAACTCCTTTATAAACATAATTTTTCTCCAACAACTTGTATTTGGAATAACAGTAATGTACAATACAAGAATAAATCACTTTTTTCCTAGATGGTATGATAATGATATTGTTTTAATCAGACAACTTTTCAATTCTCATGGACATCTTCTGACGTCTGAAGAATTTCTTTAAATTCGGTATTCCTGTTCCACCCAGAGAATATGCAATAGTGTTAGATGCCGTTCCAACCAGTCTACTTCAACTGTTTAACCCTTATGTGGTGTTCGGGTCTGTGGGACCCGTTTTCATTTTTTATCAAAAGAAAAATGATACAATTAATTAATTTTTCAAACTCAGACTCACTGGCCTTGGCTCATTTTCTGTGAAGAACATATATCAGAATACATTTTTAATGACCACACACCGTATACCCCCCCAACACATTTCTATTACATATAAGATGTTCGGGTCCACTGGACCCGGGACTAATAGAAGTGTGGAAATTGATGTTTTATGTACCTACACTCTGTCCTCCACCTGTCTGGGCCTGCTGTGTGTGTGTGGGTGTGTGTAGGTGTGTGTGTGTGTGTGAGACCAGTAAGAAAGAGAGAGAGTGGCAGAGACAGAAAGATTCACTGTAAATGAGTTCTGTTTTTGCACCTGCGGTTCCCGCACAAGGTTTCAACATTGTTAGAATAATTCAAGCATCAACTCTGTTTGCTCTCGTTCTCCCGCACATTTGACCATTTGACTTTCTTGTGGGAATCTTTAATATCTCAATCTTTATTGGCTACAAATTGGAGGCGGGACACTATAAATATAGCTTTGCCAGTGTGGTTTCTTATCACAACTGATCAAAATGGCCAAAAAATACTCTGCGCAGAGGGCCCTGGAATTGATTTTAGAAGAGAGAGACGTTTTTGATGATGATGAAGAGGGAGACGATTCAGAAGAGGAGGTTTCAGAATTAGAGGATCGCATTTCTGAAAATTCAGAGTCTGACAGTGACTCTGAAGAAGAAGATGATTAGATTGGGGTGGCTGTGGAGCAGCGGTAGGGCGGTCGACCCATGATCGTAATATTGCAGGTTCGATTCCCGCCTTGCACACCCATGAGTCAAAGTGTCCTTGGGCAAGACACTGAACCCTACCTTGCCTCTGGTGGTAGGCGGGCGCCTGTGTCTGGCAGTGGAGCCGCCACCAGTGTCTGAATGTGTGAGTGAATGTGTGTGTGACTGGGTGAATGGGTCTGTGACTGTAAAGGGCTTTGTCCTTGTAGGAAGAAAGGCACTATATAAGTATATGCCATTTATCATTTACCATTCAGATTGAGCATCAGCCAGTTCCAAAACGAAGCCATCAGCACCCAGCCACAGGACCAGGCCGTCAGCAGCCAGGACCATGTGTTGTATAAGCTAGTGGCTAAAAGGCCATGTGTTCAATGGGGCTGATGTGTTGTCTTGACTAATAGGTTTACTATATGTGTTCAGTTTGTGTTGTGTACCTGAATGGGTTCAGTTTCTGTGTTCAAATAAATAAAAGTCAGTAGTTTTGAAAACCCTTGCTTCACTTGAAAATTTGTTTCCACTCATATCTTGATTTTAATTGATTTTCTTTATCACATTTTAAATAATGAGTTGTGAATGTGATCTAACAAAGGTAAAGGGCAAATATTAACCAAATATACTGATTGTAATTGGATGAGGTAAACATCTGTCGAGTATTTTAACATCAAAGTGTTTGATTGTGAGGCATTAAAAACCACAACATGCAACGGGTCCACCAGACCCACTAACACTGGCTGAGTAACAACAATATGAACACCACACAAGGGTTAAAGGGATTTAGAACACAAGTCAATTAAGAATCCAGACAATTTTTTTGGACAATGTGGATATTTGTGTTGATTCAGTTTCCAATAAACAAATAAGAAATCTTTTACACCACAACCTTACCTGCTGGGAGGTTTTACTGGGATTCCAAATTTGTGGACATAAAATGGACTTATGCTTGGACTATTAGTTATAAATACTGTCTAAATAACAAAATAAAAGAGGTGTCCTTCAAAATATTGCATTGTATATATTCTACCAAAACACCTTTGAGTAGATTTGTTGTGGACATGGACCTGTTTTGTTCATTCTGTGGAACTCAGGAGGAAACTATTTCTCATCTGTTTGTGGACTGCAGACATACAAATAAGGTTTGGATTGAAGTGGGAAACTATATTGGAAATATAACTAAACAAACTGTTA
>CM074491.1:31479049-31570328 GCA_037389245.1 Oryzias sinensis | reverse complement strand
GGATCTCCAAAAAGCAAAACTGATGACTTCTTTTTGTTAACCAGAATAAAGGATTATATTTTAAGCAGCATGCCTAAAGGAATCGTCTTAAAGCTAATCTGAAAGCTCTCCATCTCCAAAACAATAAGAAGAATTCTCTTTGAAATCCAATAAACTGGAATTTACCCTTGTACCTTTTTCACTGAATGTATTTTTGTTCTTCCATTCATTAATTATCTGCTTTGCTTGGATTATTGTTTCCAAGTTCTGGAGCATAAATGCAGACACAGTGTGAAGCTTTCGGGCTTCCTCTCCAGGAAGTTCATTTGAATCCTTAACGTCATCCTTTTTCATGAACAGGTTTCCTTTCAAGCTGGAAATAATCATCTCTTCATTTTTGTAAGCAGATTGTTTAATCTTTTGAGCTTCGATTGAAACATTTTTCAAATACAAGTTTGCAATAAATTGATGTTATTAGATTTGATGCAGACCATGAAACACTCACAAACAGTCCACATGATTTTTGGTCACAAGTTCACATTTTGATTCAGTTCACAAAAAGAGATAATTTCTTTAAATAACATTTCCATTTTTATTTGATTAGATTTTAATTCCTATTTTATTTGATCTGTTTTTGGTCCTTAAAAAAATAAATTCTTGATTTTTTTTGTAATCCCAAGCCCCAATATCTTAGCATGGTAACTGTAAAGCAGACACCATGCAGCAGCTTTGTAAAAAGTCTACAAGTTACAAAGCTTCAAAAGGGAAATGTGTGTTGTCAGTAAAAGCAGAACAATATCAATTTGGAGTCCAAGAAGAGAAACTTAGAGATGCACAATCGTGACTTTTTACAACCGATATCAATACCAGATGTTTTCCTGCATCTCTCAGCCGATTCCAATATTCAACCAATATTTTTTTTAAATACTCAAGAAAAAAATACAAGTCCCAAGTAACGGCGAACGGCTCTAATGTTTTCAAAAAATGTACAGAACTAATTTTACCAGCAAATAAATCGAACAGCAGATTGTACAAACACTTTAATCTGAAGTGCAAAAATTATTGCTTTGTTCGAAACTGGTGCAAAATAAAGTTTTTACCTGATGTGCAGAATAAATGGTTGCTCATAGAAATGAACTTTTCACCAACATAGGTATTTAAACATTTTACCAACCAGAATGACAAAAAGAAATAAACCACCACAATAACATTTTGTTTTCTGTCTTTAACTGTTTTTAACTGTTTGGTTTGGATCAATGGGACATTTTTCCTGACACCATGTAGCTTCTCTGCTTTCTGACGGGTTAGCTGTTGATTTTTTCATCCAGCACATTTGCAGCAGAAGAAAAAAACGCTCACTATCAATGCTAGTGCAGGACGCCGACAGCCATTTCCATGCAAGCCCTGCAGTTTTTTTTCCCCCCAGAATGAGCGCTATAGCGCTAGCAAAGACGGCAGCTTCATATTCTTTCCACACATCGCGGTGGTGAATTTTTAAAGAGCTTGTGAGATTTGTGGTGTTGAAACTTGACCTTTTTTCCCTCTTTGTGACACTTCTGTCGAACACATTTTGTAAACAGCTCTCTAGTGCAGGCACTGAGACGTGACGTACCTACACAGGTTACACGCTACAGAAGCTTGCAGGATGGGCATGGCGAGCAGACAAGTTGTAAGTACCCGTGCTGACACAAGCAAATGCAGAGTGGTGAGTGTGAAAGCAATGGCAGATTAAGTTTTTAGTTATCGGTCCATTTTATCTATTTTTTTGTTGTTATCGTAATTATCGGCAAGACGTCACACTGTCCACTATAATTATCGGTAACCGATTATATCGTGCAACCCTAATTATATTTGTGTCTCTCACAATTCAGGGCCTACTAACAACAGTACTGTCCCATTCTCCAGACCAGGGGGCGGTGCTATGGAACACCTCTGCAGGGGCCAGCTGCCAGTGTCTGGGGAAGGCAGCAGCTGACAAAAGAGCCACATGAACTCTGCCGCAGCCCAAATGCTGTGAGAAGGCCCTTAGCGTCCTTCCAGCATGTCACTCAGGTTTACCACTAACTAAACGTGATTCTCAAAAGAACCTGACGCTGTTTTCCAGCTCACCTGTGATGTACAGTCATCCTTCAGAATGAGCTTGGCTCCCTCAATGACAGCCATGTAGGAGAAGCGGAGCTGGTCGGCAGTCTGGATCAGACCCATGCGATATTTCCTCATGTCTAGTAGCACCTTCTGAATGTCCACTGAAGACGGGTTTTTCCTCTTGTCCATCTGCAAATCAGATGAACGTGTTACTTAGTTAAAACTTCATTTTTCCAGGTAGGTCACTGAGAACAATTTCTCATTTACAACAATGACCTGAGTTGGCAGCCACAATACAACAGAATGACTATGCAATACAAGTTAGATACAAATAAAACTGGACATAATCCCACATCAGCATTTACAATAAAAAGTCTAAAGGAGGCACAAAGCTAATGCTTACAAAAAAAGAGGATACCAATAAAAACCTGATTGAGCTTCTCATCCCATCTCTGAGCCAGCCACCCTTTGAAGGAAGCTCATTTGAGCCACTTGTATTCAAGACCTTATGCTTAAGGTCATGACCCAGGGCTTATGACCATAGGTGAGTATTAGAACAAAGCTTGATCTGTCTGAACAACCTCGCCTGGATCAACGATCCGTAACCGTAACCAAAACACTAAACCTTCCTCCGGGTCTGTGTGACCCAGAGAAAAGTTCAGCACGGACTGCATGTATTTAGAAAATTACAAGCGAATAGATACGTTCTAGAAAGGAAAGTAAGGAACTCCTTCATGTGGTCTGGGGAGGGAGGGGGCTGTCAGGTGTCCTGCTTTCAAGCCCCGTCATTGTCCCGCCCCCAACAGTCATTTACCCCACTGTGATTGGTTGGTCATCTCCGTGCACGACAATGTAAAAGTGTCATTCATTAAACTGGCGGGCTGCAGCAACATTAAATTTTCATATTAAGGCGGGGGTCGCAAAATATCATCTTGAGGGCCGCGAGTTTGATACCCCTGCTGTACACTCTGGCACTGGTACACTAGCCGCAGGTCTATGGAGAGAAATTAGACTCAGTCGGATTTGTGTGTGCGTAATCCTTGATTTGTGCGTAAATTCGGATTTGTGCATAAATTTGGATTTGTGCGTGATTTGTTACTCACATAATACGTTTTGTGTATAAGTTAAAAAATATAAAATGAAAAAAATACAAAATGCAATTTACGTATGCACTATTTAAGATTACAACAGCTTGAAACTACTTAAACACACACAACTTTAAAAAACACGCACGAATCCCTTGTTAAACACACACGAAGCCAAAGTTATGCACGGATCTACCGTGAAACTGTTTTCACGTCTCACAAATTCGTCCGTAAGTGCTGCGTTTAAATACCAGTGGAATGCTCGGTCATTAGAATTTTCCTATCAGCCTTCCCTTCTAAACGTATTTCCTTCAGTGGGTGTAGCAGGGCTTAAAAAATAAATGAAAAAATATGAAAAAATTATTATCTGAGAATATGACGTTCACTGTTAAACGCTAATATATATATTAAAAGTATATTATTCTCCGAGACACCGAATTGATACAAAATGCGTAACAGGAACGACCAGTAGGGGGCACTGTTTTTTTTTCTTCCTGAAAAATCAAAGGCAGTCAGACTGAGAGAGTCAGTCACGGGAAGAATGGCGGCCCATCTCATTGGTCAGCGCCCCGCAGTAAGTAGCCTCTATGTTCAACACTAACATCTACTGTCTTCATTTATTGATTGAGTCATTGTCTGGATACGTTTAGAAGGGAAGGCTGATAGGAAAATTCTAATGACCGAGCATTCCACTGGTATTTAAACGCAGCACTTACGAACGAATTTGTGAGACGTGAAAACAGTCTCACGGTAGATCCGTGCGTAACCTTGGCTTCGTGTGTGCGTAACAAGGGATTCGTGCGTGTTTTTTAAAGATGTGTGTGTGTAAGTAGTTTCAAGCTGTTGTAATCTTAATTAGTGCATACGTAAATTGCATTTTGTATTTTTTTCATTTTATATTTTTTTAATTTAGACACAAAACGTATTATGTGAGTAACAAATCACGCACAAATCCAAATTTATGCACAAATCCGAATTTACGCACGCACAAACCAAGAATATGCATACACAAATCCTAATTTACGCACAAATCAAGAATTACGCACACACAAATCCGACTGAGTCTAATTTCTCTCCATACAGGTCGGAAGAACGAATCAATAGTTCGCTTACCCATAGCTCAGACGCACATAACAGGTTGTGATGATATTTGTCTCCGTTTCCTTCCTACATATGTTTACGCGCGCGAATATCTCTAGGCCCCGCCCCCTCCACATATTTTAGCCATTTACAGTGCCTTATTCTTCTCACACGCAGTGGCCGCCTCACAGACGGGCATCACGCGAGAGTGTGTGCTTGCGTTTCATGAGTGTGTGCGTGTGTGTGTGTGTCTGCCTGCGTGCGTGCTCGCGTCTCAGATTATTTCATTGATCATTGACGTGCCCCTTCCACATTTAATGTATAAAAACATACGTAGGGTGGGGGAGGCAAATTTACTGGTCGCACATGTGTGACTGGATGTAAAATTCAGTCGCACACTCAAATTTTGGTCGCAAAATGCGAACAATTGGTCGCAGTCTGGAGCCCTGCTGGCAGTAGGAGAGTCATGTCTGATGTTCTTTATTCTCTAACAAAGATTTGGTAGCAAAAGAAAGAGCCATGTTCAAACCCTAGTTTAACAAACTATGTAGTAAAAACATCAAACAACAAAACACAGTGAGAGCACCACCTCTGGTCAAAGAATGCCATTGCACAGCTGTAAGGTTCACTTGTATGTATGATCATCTTTCAGAGCAGCAGCCTGGGTCACACAGCAAAAATGAGTACAGATTAAATACCAATAAGACCCCCCACCCCAATCAAACCAGAGTGATTTCATATGTTATGATGTTTAAGGATAAAGCGTCAACAAATTTGGATGAATAAAGAAAGACATCAGCGCAGCCAAGTCTCAGCTCGACATAGCCATTTGTCCGCTGGCCCGGTCCAGCTCGCTCAAGCAGTACGGACCTCAAGACTTTATTTTTCACTTGTCCGCTCGGGCCACTAAAATATCTAACGGTTGATATATTTTTCACATTTTTCAATAAATTATATTTTGCGAAAACGTGTAGATTTACCTCGTCTTCATAATTTACTTTTTCTGCTAGTCCTGTGTTCAGACTTCAAGGGTTTCTATGGGAAACCTTTTATCATTTTTCTCCTCCTCTCCCGCCTGCACCACGCGCTCACTCTACTTTTTTTTTTTCAAACTTTATTGAATGCAACAATTCAATACAAAACAATGTTAAACAGCAACAACGAAGGAACAAGCCAGTGGGTTATTATTACATTTTACGCAGATATATTGAAACTGACACACAGATCAGCGCGCCCCCTGGTGGTTCATCACCGCGATGATCAAAAATCCGACACCGTTACTGAAGAGAGACTGAAGCATGTCAGAGATGTGGAAGACATGGCAGGAATAGATAGGAATAGTTTGGTGGAGTAATGGGTGGAATTAGTAGTATGGACAGCAAGATATTTAATGAATGCATTGAAGATGAAACTGTATGCACTAAGCTTTAAGCTGAATGTCAAAGAATCAAAGGTAACTCCAAATACCTGAATCTCATCATACTCTAATGCAGTATGTCAAACTACTTCATTTTGTTTTTATTTACAACACTGTAAGCAGTAAGTATTTCTAGTTAGCTGAATGATCTCAGTAATTTAATTTTTCAATTATTTTATTTAATTAAGTAACTACCGTAACTAAAAAGTAAATGTAACTTTGCAACAGTAAGAAAAAGCAGAAACCTTAAGGCAGTCAGAGCAAAAAAGTAACTAAAACTTCTTAACTGTTGATTACGAACAAATGTGAAATAGCAGTGATTAGAAGCAGCATGAAAACTTCTTAACTAGTGTTAATACTACACTGTAGTGCTCTCTTCAAAAAATCTGAAACAGACTGGAGCAGATTTAAGTTTGATATGGTCTATTTTCAGTCATTGAAAAATGTATAAATAAGTGCTAGATGTCACCAGAATGCACCAAATTGCACCGTGTTAAAACTTTTCGGGGGGGCATGCCCCCGGACCCCCCTAAAGTTGCAAGCACCTGCGGAGCGGCGGGTTGCGCTGTGCGCGGTGTCGGGCCAGTAATTTTCAAAAACTATTGGCCCTGTGGGCCAGTGCAAATGTCTGCTATCTGCTATGTCAACCCCTGTACGGTGATAGTGTTACAGTAGTATGAACATAAGTGAAGCTATCTAAAAATAAAAGTCATCTCTGGTCTGCTGATCCTTTCAGTGCTCTGAACTAGTTCCAAACAAGGACATCCATAATCGTTTCTGAGGAGGCGTTCTGCGTGGGACCTCCCTTTACGGTCAATGTTGCATGACAGCAATGGAGCTGGTCAAAGCCTGAAAGAGCATCCTACTCTGTCAGTGCGGCGTCAAATTTCTTACAAAACTTGCCTAAGAAAAACTAAGCTTTAGTACTGGAGTAAAATTTTTATTTTATTTTTTACGGTGCATTGTGTTCTGGATATTGACAGACAGTAGATCATTGTCAATCGATCTCCTATGTGCTGTGTCTCCTGCACAGAATGTGTTCAGTTTGTCAAATGTGCATTCGTATTCAATTCTGATCAGATCTTTGTTATCATTCCATAATACGCTGGGCTCTTCTTTGAAAATTTGAGTTTCAAATTCTCATATGGTGTCCCATATATGGTCTTTCAACGTCTATCAATCCAAGAAGACTTTATGTTTGGAGGAAGTACTTAAGATTAAAACACAATTTAATCTTTTTAGACTTTTAATTATCAATCAACTGGTTTAAATTAAAAGTGAAAGAAAGGAAGAATCTATAGCAATGTAGCAGAAGAGGATCTGAAGAGGGCAAATAAGAACTTTAGATTATATTGATGATGGATGTAATCAGATTCTTGTCATCTACCATTTTTGGTTTATCAGTTAAAGTTCTAGCACAATATGCTTTAAATAGTAACAATATTGTTTAATTGCAGAAGATTCGCTTATTTATGGTTTCCAAAACAATCAACTCTTTACTAAACACCTTTTCTCTTAAATGGGAAAAAAAGGGCGTTTTTACTTACATGATATCCTCTGCAATAAAACCATTTAGTTTATTTTGCATTAAATGCATAAACTGTTGCATTTATTATGCATTAAAGGAATTGTGTGTAACTGCATTATGCTGACACGCCTACAACTACCCTCTAAGATGAGAATGCAACATAAGAATCCTGTCCTGACAACAACATGAAAGACTAGAGAAATAATGATACATGTTGGTGTCCAGTTTAATCACAAATAACCATTTACTTAGGCTATGTTCACACCGCAGGGCTTAACGCTCAATTCCGATTTTTTTGCAAGGCCGTTCACATTTCCAATTAAATCCAAACTTTTGTGATCTCCTGTGTGACCGTGAAATGACCCGGAAGTGACCCGCTTGCACAGAGGAGTACTCAACGGTGAACAACATCACTCGTTTGCGGAAGTAGCTAACGTTAACAATGGATGTCAACAGTGGAGCTCTTTTTGCATTACATTTATTTTCATAAAGGAGCCAGCACAATTACAATCTTCTCATTGTAAGAAGGCATTAGAGCCAGGATCGTCTGGACCTACTGTTGTAGAATGGGGATGTGTATGTGTTGCATGTGTGTGTAAGAGAACGCGTAGAGCGCCGAAGGGAGTGTGTGTGTGTTTCAGTGTGTGTGTGTGTGTGTGTGTGAGGGGGGGGGGGGGAGTGTCGGTGTGCGCATTCATGTTCTGTGTTATGGAGGCAGGAGAACAATAATAAAAGAAGGTTTTCCCCCAGAAGAACTGCTACTGACTCTTTATTAACCCGTTCTGGAGAATCTGAGGGTCCGAACAGGGAAGTGAAGGAGGATCCGCCTTCGGCCCTGGAGAAGGTCTCCCCCGTGCTTCTGACCACAGTTGGACAGGAAAAAAAAAAAGTCATTGTGAGGAAGGTTCAATACCACGCTAGGCTATTTCGCTGGAAACATTTTCAAAAACCGCCCGGTTGTGATGAGAGCCCTAGAGTTTGGCCTGAATAGAGCAGTCACCCCAAATATTAATCCAATCGGTGACCTCGCTTCCCTTCCACTGACTGGTCTCAGCAGCATTGTCCGCCATGGTTGTCGTTTATATTTTCATTTCCACCTACTTCAATGCAGAATTATGACTTTTGTAGCGTATCAATGGCCACGGTTACATGCGCAAAATATCTTGATCGGATCAATGGTTGGATTAGAATTCAACCGTGTGCATAGGATCAGGAAAACTTTTTCCGATTAGAACAAACGTTCACATGGTCACACTTTCGGACAGAATAAATCATTTGCAAATGCGCAGTAGTGTTGAAAATACCGGAAGAGGAAATGAGTCCAGCTGTAAACAAAGTGAACTGCCATATACATTCGTGCAGCAGCTCGGTAATATACGAGATGATCTTCTAAACATGCTTTTATTACGGTTATGAATATTATGAAGCGCCTGTTCGCTCATCATTTTATTTTTAATCCATGTGGTCAGTGCTTTTTTTTTGTGGAAGAACGGAGCTGGAAGAAGAAGCCAGGGTTATGAGAAGACTAACACGCGCTAACAACATTAGCCTTGTTTGATGAACACAAAATCCATGCGGGATATGCCACAATCTGCATGTTGGCTGCATGTAAATGTGTGGGAATAACATCAGCCTTTATTTAGTCGGGACACGACTGGAAACACAAATCTACGTGATTGTTTGAAGGGTTTCTAAGGACTGAAAAGCTAACACACCGCCCCAAAGACGCTGTGTGAGCTGGAAGTCCGAGCTCTGCTCAGACACACAGTTCTCCTGAGTCCGGCAGCCGCTAACCCACAGAGGGTGGAAGATCAGATACAGGTCGCATAGTGGCAAAAAAAAAAAAAAAAAAAAAAAAAAAAAAAAAAAAATGGGAATTGGGACGTTTCAGCCTGCAGTGTGGACGTAGCCTTAAACTCAATTTTTAGTTAGCCAAGTGTTCCTCTTTCTTTTCTTACCAGGACAAGGCAGGTATCCACCAAGGCGAACGTCCCGGAGCGTCCGATTCCTGCGCTACAGTGCACCACTGGGGGCCCATGATCCGTGCTCAGAGAGCCAGATTCCCGCACTTTAAACAGGAAGTTGAGGAAAGAGGCGGGAGACTCTGGCACCCCAAAGTCAGGCCATGTGGTGTAGTGAAAGTGATAGATTTCTCTCCGCTCCATAGTCTACAGAAAAAAAGGGAAATAACAGGCATGACTGAAGAAATGTGTAGACAATGTTGCAATATGATGATGATTTGGAAAGAAAAATTAAAATCTACTAAATCAGTTCTCACACAGACTGGCCCTTACACATGCACACATACACGCACACATTGGAACAAACATGGGTCTTTTGTAGCTTCTTTGATGAAACAAGTTGTCTAGCATAAGGCTGCTTCAAAACCCACAAACATACAGTCAGGACCATAAATATTTGGACAGAGACACATTCTAATTTAGTTTCTGTACATTACCACAGTGAATTTTAAATAAAACAACTGAACAAAAAGATTGCATAAAATGTGAAAAACTAAAGCATTTTTTTAAACACAATCCCTTCATTTCATGGGCTTGTAAGTAATTGGACATTTGACTTCCATGCTATTGCATGGGCAGGTGTGGGCAATTCCCTTGTTATGTCATTATGAGTGCAGCAGATAAAAGGCCTGGAGTTGAATAGAGGACTCGTGCTTGCATTTGGAAGATTATGCTGTGAACAGACAACATGCGGTCAAAGGAGCTCTCCATGCAGGTGAAAGGAGCCATCATTAAGCTGAGAAAACAGAAAGAAACATGCCAGAAATTGCTACAGTATTAGGAGTGGCAAAATCAACAGTGTGGTACATCCTGAGAAAGAAAGAAAGCACTGGTGAACTCAGCAACTCAGAAAGACCTGGACGTCCATGGAAGACAACAGTGGTGGATGATGGCAGAATCATTTCCATGGTGAAGAGGAACCCGTTCACAAAAGCCAACCAAGTGAACAACACTCTCCAGGAGGTAGGCGGATCAATATCCAGGTCTACCATCAAAAGAAGACTGCATGAAAGGAGATCCAGAGGGTACACTGCAAGATGAAAGCCACTAATAAGCCTAAAGAATAGGAAGGCTAGACTGGACTTTGCATCTAAAAAAAGCCAGCACGGTTCTGGAAAAACATTCTTTGGACAGATGTCCAACCTGGACCAAATCAACCTCTACCAGAATGATGGCAAGAGAAAAGTATGGAGAAGGCGAGGAGAAGCTCCTGATCCAAAGCACACTACATCATCAGTAAAACACGGTGGAGGCAGTGTGATGGTCTGAGCGTGCATGGCTGCTAGTGGCACTGGGACACTAGTGTTTATTGATGACGTGACACAGGACAGAAGCAGCCCAATGAATTCTGAGGTGTTCAGAGACAAACTGTCTGCACAGATCCAGGTGAATGCAGCCAAACTGATTGGGCGGCGTTTCAAAATACAGATGGACAACGACCCAAAACATGCAGCCAAAGCAACTCAGGAGTTTATTAAAGCAAAGAAGTGGAATATTCTTGAATGGCCAAGTCAGTCACCTGATCTTAACCCAATTGAGCAGCATTTCACTTGTTGAAGACTAAACTTCAGACAGAAAGGCCCACAAACAAACAGCAACTGAACGCCGCTGCAGTAAAGGCCTGGCAGAGCATTCAGAAGGAGAAAACCAGCATCTGGTGATGTCAATGAGTTCAAGACTTCAGGCTTTCATTGCCAACAAAGGCTTTTCAACCATATATTAGCAATGACCATTTTGCTTTCAGTTATTTCATTTGTCCAATTACTTACGAGCACATGAAATGAAGGGATTGAATAGAATAGAATAGAATAGAATAGGTCTTTAATAATCCCTGAGGAAATTTAAAAATGGCCATCTGCTCACACTCATAAAACACACACATATTAAAAACAATAAAAATAGTAAAAATAGCAATGGACTCAAAAGATTAATATATAAAATGATTAATAATATAAAAAACAGCGGGTAGTAAATGAAATAAAATTAATTTATAAAAAACAAGAATTACAAGAAATTGCTTCTAAGATGCCCTGCCAGAGAATTGTATTGCCTGATGGCACGAGGAACAAACGATTGTTTCAGTCTTTCTGTGGAGCAGCGCTGGGACAGCAGTCTGTTGCTGAAAGTGCTCCTCCTGCTGGTGAAGGCCTCATGTAGGGGATGTGAGATATTCCTCATGATGGCCCTGAACCTGGTCAGAATGTTTTGTTCTGCCACGTCCTCCACAAGATCCAGCTTCAGTCCCACCACAGAGCTCGCCCTCTTGATGATCTTGTTGAGCCTGCAGATGTTCTTCTTGCTAGTATTGCACCAGCACACAGCAGCATAGAGGAGAGCACTTTCCACCACTGACTGATAAAACATGTGGAGCAGTTTAGTGCAGATGTTAAAGGAGCGCAGCCTCCGGAGAAAGTACAGCCTGAATTGGGTCTTCTTGTAAAGCTGGTCCGTGTTGGTAGTCCAGTCCAGCTTGTGGTCCAACACAACCCCCAGGTCTGTACCATCTCCACACTTTCTCCCTCTATCTCTATCTGCACGGGCTGAGGAGTTCGGGCATTCCTTCTGAAATCCAGAACCATCTCCTTGGTCTTCTGGATGTTCAGCTGCAGCTTATTCTCCCTGCACCAGGCCACAAAGTCCTCCACCAGCCACCTGTACTCCCCCTCCTCTTCTCCTTTGATGTAGGCCACAATAGCTGTATCGTCCAAAAACTTCTGCATGTGGCAGGTTGAGGTGTTATAGCGGAAGTCGGACGTATACAGCGTGAAAAAAAAGAGGAGACAGCACAGTCCCCTGTGGTGGCCCTACACTGCAGCTAAGGGTACTGGAGACAGACCCCCCCATGCAGACATACTGCTGCCTGTTGGTCAGACAGTCCATGATCCAGGACACCAAGAATGGTTGCACAGTCATCCTGGGGAGCTTCTCCTGCAGCAGGTGAGGATGGATGGTGTTAAAGGCCCAGGAGAAGTCAAAGAAAAGCATTCTCACAGCGCCACCTCCTTCATCCAGGTGAGAATAGGTGCGGTGTAGAAAGTAGAATTGCGTCCCCCACCCCTACTCTCTCCCTGTATGCAAACTGCAGTGGATCCTGGTCATGCTGCACCTGTGGCTTCAGCTCCTGAAGCACTAACCTCTCAAAGGTCTTCCTCACATGTGAGGTCAGTGCTACAGGCCGATAGTCCTTCTTTTCCTTCGGGTGCTTGCCCTTGGGGAGAGGAACAATGCACGAGGTCTTCCAGAGGGATGGAACATGTCCTACATTTAGGCTAAGGTTGAAAGGGTGCTGAAGAGTTGACCCAAGCTCATTTGCACACGTTTTCAACAGCCTGGGACACTGTCTGGACCTGCTGCTGCTTTTCTGGTGTTCAGTCTTTGCAGTTCCCTCCTCACCTGATGTTCTGTAATGTAGCGGGGAGCACATTCTGCAGGTGAAGGGTGCGGATCACATGTAGAGGACATGGGAAGAGAGAGATCATGGCTGATCAATGATGAAGCAGCAGCCTGAGCAGCTGGACCCTCCTCTGGCTGAGGGGTGAGGACATGCAGTGGGAAGGGCACTGTGATGGGTATAGCGCGGACCGGGCTGGTATTGGAAGTGGGGGGAGTGGGGGGTGAAATGTCAAACCTATTAAAAAAGGTATTGTAAAAAAAAAAAAAGGTATGAAATGAAGAGATTGTGTTTAAATAATGCTTTCGTTTTTCACATTTAAATGCAATCTTTTTGTTCAACCCATGGAATAAAAGCTGAAAGTCTGCACTTCAATGACATCTGAGTTGTTTTATTTAAAATTCAATGTGGTAATGTACAGAAACTAAATTAGAAAGAACGTGTCTCTGTCCAAATATTTATGGTCCTGACTGTATATCCATACACATATATAAATATGTGTACATGTATTCCAACATGTGCTGTTTATAGATGTTTTTGTAGAACTCGTCAAAATAAATAAAACCGATTTGTGAACATTCGCGCTCTGCATAATGAGCTCAAGAAAAACTTTGCAGCTCCTCCCACACGTGGCGAGAGCGTCAGGCAATTTAACACTTTTGGACACACCTCGTGCAGCAACAGTGACGCATGTTAAAACACGACAAATATGAATTTGTGGCGTGAATTGCGTTGGGTGTGAACAGAGAATTGTTTGTAATAATGCGTGGGGGGTGGGATCCCTGAACTGCGGCTAGTGATCCGCAGAGATCACGGATCATCGGTGATCCATTGCACCCCTAGCCTTTACAAAAGTCTTTAGGGACAACTGGATGGGATATTGGAGGAGGGAGATGTAAATGTGCTGAGTCCACATTTCAATTTACTCGTCAGACCACACCAAACACGGACAGGAGGCTTGTGCTGCCATTCAAGTGACACAGAGGGAGTTCTGCCAAGCAAACAATTTATCGTCTCCCTCATCACTGCTTGAAATAGAAACAAAGAGAATCCCCTAACAAAGCACGACTTCTGACTGGAGAAGAGCTCTGTTGTTTCAACCTGGTGCTCACCTTTGTGTTGTGCAGTTCCAGAACCCTGACAGTAAAATAGGATTGGTCCTCCTCTGAAAGCAGTTTCACAACAAAGCCGGTGTCTGTGAACGACATCTGGGACTCTTCTTTGGTGGGCCAGTACTGGGCACACTTTTCCTGTTAAGACACAACATGACTGCCTCACTATAGAGCGTTCTTTAGTGTGCTAAATGTAATAGATTATCACATATATGGATATAGTTTACTCCGAAAGGCTTAAGAAAAGCATAATAAACTATTTATTAGACTTACAGTAGTTAGTTTACATTATTTTACTTATCCATGCTCCTGTAGTAGGGCTGCACGATAGGAAAACTCAGTTTGTGATTTTAATGATCAATATTGCGATGATGATATAACTGGCCAGTAGCGGTTTTAGGCACGAGCAATTGCCTTGGGCGCAAATTTCAATGAGGGGCGGTATCCCTGTGCTTGGAAGAAAACAAAAATTGTGCCAGTATCTGTTTTCTATTATTTCAGACTTTGCCACGGCCTGAAACCAGCGAATGGCGCCCCTGCAGCTGCACGCACTCCTGTCTTGGAGAAAGAAAAGGGGAGGGGTAGTGAGCGCAGGCTGCGAAGAGGGCAGCCTCAACAACGCAACACCTGGATCATCGCGTGCCGTTGCATCACTCAGTTTGTGTTAATGTCATTATTTACCAACTATCGTAGATATTTCTATGACGCGTCTTTTCTGTCGGTTAGTTGGTGTCAGTATTTGACAGAAAGACAGCAGGTAATGCAGGAAAACAGCAGCCATTTCTGAGATCATAAAGAAACAATCAATCATTTGTTTATGAATGTTTTAAGGTTTTTTTTGAGGATTTCTACTGTTGGTGTTGCACAAAATTAGAAAAAAAGCCAAATATGTTTGGAGTAATCCCAGTGATGAGTTCTATGATTTTGTTTTTAATGTTTTAAGACCTGAAAATTCTGTTTACAATAACAGGTTATAAAAAAAAAATAAGATCCCTCTGATCCATTTCACAAACACACACAGGACATCACAAACCAAGAAATGAACGTATTGATAAAAATGATGCCAAGAGTCCAGCGCTAAAAAATGAACAAAAGAGCAAAGAAAACGGAATGATTTGTTTCTTATTACTAAAATGTTCAGGCTGTTTATTTTGTTCTGCATCATGATCATATTTGTATAATTTTGACAGAATATATTTTTATGGAGAGCAAAATATTAAACGTTAAAGGTTTAACTTAATTTATTCTGGATTAATATTCCTGTCAGTTTTTATTCATATTTATGTTCAAAAAGTTCAGTTTTAAACGTTTAAAAGTTTAGCTTTAGTGTGTTCAATAAATGCTTATCTTTTTCGACCTAAAGCGTGTTTTGAATTGAGGCCCCCTGCGCGACTGAGTTTGACACCCCTGTAGCACGAGTTATAAAATTCATGCATTTTGTGTAAAATGTTAAATAAACAGAGACAAAAGGATGTCATCAAATTTGTATGTGTGCAGGAGGGGGGTGGCGTTTACCCGCCCGGGGAGTAAGTTAGTGTAGAACCGCCACTGTAACTTGCAATACATGAACAAATGAGAGTCACTAGAACTTAAATTACATAACCCCTCTTGTTAAAGTAAAATATGTCCAACACAAGAGGCCCTCAGCTCTCATCTGTCTGCCCAGCTGTTGGACAGGACAAGTTAAAAGAAAAAAAAAAAAGAACTTAAATTACATTCCAAATGACCATCAGCTACAGATGAGGCGAACATCTGGCTTAAAAGAGCTCCATCCGATTGGTCAAATGCATAAAAGGATTTATTTGATTCGTTAAATACTTCAAGCTGCCATAAGATTGTTTTAGCAAATTTAAAGTAACCATTTACTGCAATTTCGCCATCTGTTGCAACTTGCGTATTGCACAGCTTGATAACGATAAATTTGTAATTTATTGTGCAGGCCTAACAGGTAGCATTTTGGAATTCACGTTTTTTACCCCGTATAAGATTAACTGCATTTCACATAGTTTTGAAGAAAAAAAAATGTTACTTCACTTAGTTTAATTTGCTTTAGGAAAAAGTAAGGATTTAAAAATGAATATTTAAAAATCTAATCGCTCCTTCAAATTCATGTGATTATAAACATCTATGCATTAGATATTACTGTCATGGTTGATGACTTTTCACTGTGATGGAGCTGCCAATCTTTTTGTTGCCCATTAAAATGTTCAGTGTAAAGATGAGTTGTTGTTTGAAACATCTGTTCATAGTGTGAAAACTACCATGGTCAAAACATACGGAATGTTTTGGGTTTCCTGAAACATTTTAGTGCGCAGGCAACTCAAGAAAAACTAAACAAGCATCAAGACGCTGAAGTGAACTCACAGATCCTTTCTCTATCACTCTGTTGAGCATGATGACAGCTTTGGAGCGTTGCTCCCAAATCATCAGCCAAAAATGGCCACAAGTGTAACAAAGAGGCCCCTGTCAAAACAAAAAAACAACAAATACAAATAAAACAAACCATACGTTGACAACATTACAATGCATTTTATGCAAAGGGGAAAAAGAGAGCAGTAAGCCCTCGTTATTCAAAACTCTTCATACCTGAGACAGGATGTAAGATCTTTGGGCTTCTTCTTCTGTGACTAAACTTGCATTGATGTAGTCATTTTCTGAGTCTTTAAGTGTCACCCGACTGTGATCATCTAGAATCCGGGATCAGAGGTCACCTTCAATTAAAGTCATGCCATTACTCAGCAAACATTTCATCTTTACCGCTTGGTCCTACAACTCACAAGGGCTGACATCTCTGTAGCGGTTCAGATTTTTGTTCTCTGGGAGTTTGGCCACTTTGTATGGATGTTCACTGGCCAGGTTGCGGATCTCCTGTTGCAAAAAGAAAGATATTAGTTCTTTAACCAAAACAAAGATGTGTACGATGTGGAGAGTAAAAGCATCTGCTTCACTGAAGTGGAACAGTAAAGCAACTTAAACACCACCAATGAAAGAGTGCAGGGCTCCAGACTAACTTTTTTCACTAGGAGCACAGTGGCCCCTAACTGAAAATTTTAGGGGCACAACCAGAAAATTTAGGGGCGCATACCGTAAATCAACATGCTAACCAAATCTACTAATTTCCACTGTATTACGAATAAATACTTTAATAATAGATGCAGAAATTACAATGTGCTGTTTCAAATTCAGTGTCACATTTTATTCTGTACTTTTGAAGATGCAACAACACTTACCGTGTTGTTGCACTGACAGCACCATCGCTGTCATGACAGTACAAATAGTAAACAAAATACCATACATTCAGAAGTTTTTAGTAACAAGTGATTACTGTAGTAACCTTTCGGTCATTTCACAGTTACAAACAATACTTAAATGTATGTAAACATTAGGGGATGGAAATCCATGTTGGCGACACCAAATAAGTGCAGCCAAGATGCACAATAAGCGTGTTTGAGATCACCCAGGTGGACTCAACGCTGAGCAGATCACCTGGTGTGTGACGTATATTTTTGTTTTTGCTCCAACATCACCTGTCAATCAAAATAAAAATATCACGAGAAAGGGGCTGGAGCAAGGCGCCAACCTGAGCGAACACAGCTGGAAATTTAGTACTGCACTGACTGAAAGCTGCCCTACAGACTACAAAACAATGAATTATGGGAAATGTGTCCTGATGGGTTTTTGTAGTTCCGTGATCAATTAAAACAATTTCATATGCCAACTGATTAAAATAGGCTACATACATTACAAAATATTAAAATGATTATAAAAGATATAATATCACAAATCACAGATCATACTGAGGGGAAGAGGGATATTAAAACTAAATTGAATGTTAAGGACAAAACTTCCTGTTCTCCTTAAGTCTCGCTGCAGCTTCACCCCCCCCCCCCAGGCACGGCGCTGGTTCATCTTAAACACGTCTATCGTTGCATTTTCCACACGTGTTTTAAATGTGTCTAAGACTAAATCGTGTTGTTGCTCGCACGTGTTTAATGTTAGAGCCCCGTTAGCTGTCACGCATGTAGGTGTGGGAAATTTATGCTCCTCAGCTGACCATCTCCCGCGGGAGCGGTGAGCTTCAGTGACAGCCGCGCATGAGAACCGTGGTTTACTTCACGAGTTTGAGACCCCTGCTGTACACTCTGGCACTGGTACACTAGCTGCAGGTCGGAAGAACGAATCAATAGTTCGCTTACTTATAGCTCAGACGCACATATCAGGTTGTGATGAAATTTGTCTCCGTTTCCTTCCCACAGATTTTTACGCGCGCTCGATTATCTCTAGGCCCCTCCCCCTCCACGCATTTCGCCACTTACAGTGGCTTTACCTATTCTTCTCACACGCAGTGGCCGCCTCACAGACAGGCGTCACGCGAGTGTGTGCTCGCATTTCATGAGTATGTATGCGAGTGTGTGTGGTGCGCTCGCGTCTCATGAGTATGTGTGCGAGTTTGTGCGTGTGCGCTCGCGTCTCATTGATTATTGATCATCGACGTGCCCCTCCCATGTTTAATGTATAAAAAATACGGATGCTGGGGGAGGCAGATTTACTGGTCGCACATGTGCGACTAGACGTAAAATTCAGTCGCACACTCTCAAATTTTGGTCGCAAAATGCGACCAATTGGTCGCAGTCTGGAGCCCTGGAGTGTATCATTCAAAAACACAGTAGTCTAGATTAGGCAGAGCTGCTCAAATTTGTTTAGACCACAGGTGTGGAACCTGAAGCTCCAGAGCCTTATGCATCCTTTATCCATCTATTGTGGGTATTTGGCTTTGGGGAAAAAGCTAATTATTTAAATAAATATCGGGTTTGTAGTTGTATCTTATTTGTATTAGTTAAGTTTAGTGGTAATAGTTTTAATCTATTGTTATTAGAATAAGCCTAAAGTGCATATTCTTATCTTCTGCTGCACATTGTCTAGACCAGTGTTTTTCAACCAGTGTGCCGCGGCACACTAGTGTGCCGTGGAAGATGGTCAAGTGCGCCGTGGGAAATTGCCCTCATTCACTGATCTAAAAACATTTACCATCTCCAGGAAATCAGCTCTTTGTTCATCCAAACAGGACCTGATAAAACACTGAGTAGTTAGGACAGTGGTTCCCAAACTTTTTCTGCAGGGCCCCCCTTTCTGAAAATTAGAATATTTTCGAGCCCCCCCACACTGACACAAACATACAAATCCTTTGTTTCTAAACTCCACTGCGCCTTATAACATGTGGTTAATGAGAAATCTTTCTCTGAACGGTAGAATTCTGTTGTCTAAAGCTGAAGGAATCTCTAGATCTGTCGATGTGTCTCTGTCTTTAGAAATGCCAAAACACATCTGGAACCTATTAAACAAAACATTATTTGATTTTATTTGGAGGAAAGAATGTCAATACTTAAGCAAAATTTGTTTTGTGTAACAGCAGAAAACATGGGGGCATGGATGTATTAACCTTTGAAACTTTAAACAACTCTTTTAAAATAAAGTAATTTATTGAAAGGGGAAGACAATATCTGGAATGCATTTCCCAAATATATATTTGACACAATGGGAGGCATTCAATTCTTGCTAAAATGTAATTATAAAATAAAAGAATAACCACAAAACTTTCAAACTTTTACAAAAAAGCCCTGCTGGCCTGGAAACTCCTTTATAAACATAATTTTTCTCCAACAACTTGTTGTATTTGGAATAACAGTAATGTACAATACAAGAATAAATCACTTTTTTTCCTAGATGGTATGATAATGATATTGTTTTAATCAGACAACTTTTCAATTCTAATGGACATCTTCTGACGTATGTAGAATTTCTTTAAATTCGGTATTCCTGTTCCACCCAGAGAATATGCAATAGTGTTAGATGCCGTTCCAACCAGTCTACTTCAACTGTTTACAGGGATTTGTAACACAAGTTAATTAAGAACCCAGACAATTTTTTTGGACAATGTAGATATTTGTGTTGATTCAGTTTCCAATAAACAAATAAGAAATCTTTTACATACCACAACCTCACCTGCTGGGAGGTTTTACTGGGATTCCAAATTTGTGGACATAAAATGGATTTATGCTTGGACTATTAGCAATAGATACTGTCTAAATAACAAACTAAAAGAGGTGTCCTTCAAAATATTGCATTGTATATATTCTACCAAAAAAACTTTGAGTAGATTTGTTGTGGACATGGACCTGTTTTGTTCATTCTGTGGAACTCAGGAGGAAACTATTTCTCATCTGTTTGTGGACTGCAGACATACAAATAAGTTTTGGATTGAAGTGGGAAACTATATTGGAAATATAACTAAACAAACTGTTACATTTTTAGATAAAGACATTATTCTGGGTTACCTTAATGTCAAAGTAGACAAAGATTGTATCTCCATTACACAATTGTTTTTATTATTGGCAAAATTCCATAAAGCCAAATGGTCAAACTCCAAACCTAAATTCCAGCAGTTTTTGAGTGAAATCAATCAGTAATGTACCATTATCAAACACCTGCAAAACCAACAAGCAATTTGAACTAATTTAATTTTTGAAATATTTAAAATTTATTAAACCCCAAAGATTTTTGAAGTAATAATTCTTTTTGTCTTATGTTGTATATGTATGTGTATATATTTATATACTTTTTGTTTTATTTCTTATATTTTTCTGCCATATGTACACATTTCAATTCCCCCTGAGACATTCAAATTGTTATTGTATTATGTTGTTTGTCAATAAAGTATGAAAAAAAAACTCCACCGCGCCCCCCCCTGCAATACCTCCGCGCCCCCCCTAGGGGGCGCGCCCCCCAGTTTGGGAACCTCTGAGTTAGGAATATAACAGATCTTAAAATTACTTTTTCTTTGTGTTAATTTACTTATATTAAGACATTTTGATAAGAATGACGGTACCGCGATTTAGCTGCAGCTATAACTGTTTTGGAAAGGTCCCGCCCCTTTAACTGTCTCCGCCAATCATTCTAGAAGGCTAAATCACATGTCATCAGTCTGACCAATCAGAAGTGCTTAAAGTCTTCACTTCCTTGTTCTTAATTCTGCTGATAAAGTTGCTCAGTTCTAACAAAAATAGCAGCTAAAGCTCTTCTTTAGCGGTGTAGCTTTCCACAGAGTCCGGTGTCAGACCGTGGAACAAGTGAACAAAACCATGAAGCTCAGAGACGTGAGTCTTTCTGCCGTTTGTAGCAGTTTTCACACTACAGCTCCCATGTGAAGCATTGGCTTAAAGGGACAGAGCACAATGAGTCTTCCTTGTGAAACGTCTTGAAACCACAACAAACAGTTTCTAACTTTTTCCTATTTAACTTTTATTTCATCTCTTAGAAAAAAAACAGCTGCAACTTCCTGCTTTTTCTGCCACAATTGGGGTATTCCAGAAAGCATGTTTAAACTACCCTGACTTTAACCCTGAACTCTGGCTGAAATCCGCCTGAACTTGCTTACTCTGGGTATGTCGGTTCCAAAAGACCGGATAAGAGTTGGCGTAATTACGCTCGACTTGGTAACCCTGGGTTAATGCACGTGCACAGCAGGTACATAAAGACATTCTGAATAGATCGCCGATTTAAGGAGTCACCATGGAAACGCGTGGTGAAAAAAAAGAAAGCGCTACACTTCAGTGAGACAGAGTCTGAGATTTTAATGACGGCGTATGAAGATTATACATCCATCTATAAAGTAACACGGCTGCATCAGCAAAAGAGAGTTTCTGCTTGTAGTATAAGAACAGACAAAGTAAACGCACGAGTTTCTGATCTTGTTTCCAATTTCCTTGTGACGCATATATATATATATATATATAACCTTTGTTCAATTTTGGCAACTTAAATGAATTACTTCTATTGGTAACAAATAATTGAGTTAAATTTATTTAACCTAATTTTTTACATCTATAAAACTCAATTGTTTATACAACTCAAATTTACGTATTTATCTGACTAAATGTCATATTACTCCAATTCAAATAATATTATTTCGATCTTAATTAATTATATTTCTTGAACTCTCATAGGTCTAAGTTTGAGTCGACAGATATGCTCGTTTTTATAACAATAAATATGGCGAAAAAAATTCACGGAGTGCAAAAATTAATTAAAGAATTTACTGTCAATGTCATTACAATAATAAATGGTTGGGGTGCTATTTAAACTCATCTTCTCCTTCACTCTCACTCATGGTGCAGAGACTTGAGCAAAGTAGGAAAAAAAAAAAATCACTCAACAAAACACGGTGAACCACAGTAAAACTAAACACATTTGGTCAAAAACCCACACTTAAACCCAAACCCGTCCAGACAGGCAAAGGGAATAGTATCCCACAATCCCTTGTGGTGCCGATCTAACAGCAGCACCAAAGTTACACATACTTAATTGAATTAATTTCAATTAAAGTAAAATAACTGTCTGAAAACTACGTGTTATTTTTAAGATGACTTAACAAAAAAATATATTTTTAATTATCTTAACTGAAGCAAATAATTAAGTTCAAAGTAAAAAAATTATTTTTCCAACATCCATATGTGGTCTTATCACCATCTCACTGTGGAAAAAGTATTATCTGAGCTTCTTCATCCACTAAATCATCTTCAAATGGACACGCCATGCTGCTTCACTTCTCTGAAAACAAACTAAGCTTCAACTAAACCTGCTCCAGACCAGCTTATGTTCAGAGCATGAGTTGCTATGACAACTTGACCTACCCTGAAACGTACCTCCATTTCTGGAACCCAAAGTTGAGGTTATCAACTTCCTTAGCCTCAAACTTACCGTGGGAGCTAGCATAACCCCCCCCTGGGTGAAGGCTGAGGACATCCTGGACAGTTAGCCAGTCTGTCACAGGGCCACAATCACACATCCATTCACACCTATGGACTATTTAGAGTAACCAATTCACCTATGAAGCATGGTTTTTGACGTGTTGACTTTTTTTAAATTGAAATTTTGATTCCACACCAATGCCGACATTTTTATATTTGACAATAGACAGAGTGAAATGATAAGACCACACCAACGTTATAATAATGAAAAATGCCATGTCTGATTAGACTTTTGGGGATTTTTAATTCAAGTAAATCTGCTGCAGCAGGAGGACATTATTTTGACACATATTTTATTTGGAAAGGAACTTGTATGTGATGCTGTATAAAATAAAACAAGTTCAAATAGGAAAAAACCTAACACTGTTATAAATCATTTATTATAGATGTTTAAAAGCTAAATTTTATGAATGAATGGCAACAAAAACACAAATAAAGTGCATTTTTCTAAACATTTAAACAATCAGTTGTAGGAGTGGTTTATGTTACTCAAGCAATATTGGACTGTACTGTAGGAGGAGGGGGGGGTCTAAAGACAGAGATGCCCAGTTATTTTAGTCTGTTTAGTACAGCTTTCAGCAGCTATTGTATTTTAAAACAGATTTGATGTATTGTACAATGAGTTAAGACAACTGTGCTGTAATATTGGGATATTTAAATAAAACTGAATTGAATTTATGTTACACCTAATATACAAAAGAGTTCTTTAAATTATAGAGAAAATAGTCTAGAAACGCAGTTAGTAAATAACATTGCTTTTATTTAAACAGCTCGAACAGATTTGCTAATTGGAACCCGGGCCGAGAATAACCATCAAATGCAATAGTAAAAACTCAAGTGTCCACGTGAAAACAGTCGATTTTAGTCTAAACAAGAATTATTGGTTTGACAGAACAGTTTCCTGGAACTGCTCAGCACTGGAAGAACGATCAGCTGTAAAATCTGTCCAGGATCTCTGACGTGTTTCACTTCCTTCCGAGTTACCAGATCATCAGAAATGTCTAGGGCACAAAACCATAAAAAATAAAATAGTTGGTACTGTGCTCGGCTTTGCAGCACAGCTGGCGCTGAAAGGCACGCGCTTTCTGTAAAAGTTCTAATGAGTTCTGAGAAACTGCAGTTGACGTCCGCGAGCGTCATCCAGCCTGAGCTCGCACGCGCAACTGCTACGGAAGTCACAGACTTAGTTTAAGGCAGTTTGCTAGGCTCGCGTGGCCGCTTCAAAGCCCCACTAAGGCGGCCAGAAACGCAAGAAAAAACCGAGAGCGCGAGGACGTACGCGTCCAAACCCTCGGGTAGTGACAGAAGGAGAAAGACACGCATAGAAAGGAAGAATCAGGTTAGCTTAACAAGCTAGCTTCGAGTCGACACAGGAGGCCCGACTTACATTGTAAAGGTTTTGCCATCCCGCCGACGAATCGATATCCTGAAACTCTTCCTCCATTTTGAAGAAGAAAAAAAAATCAAAACCAAGAAACCAGCAAGGCAGTCGCAGGCTGTTCAGCGCCTCATGTTGCTCCGGTAGCCATCTGCTCGGCGGTATGTGTGTGACCCTGGAAGCCCTCCGGGAGTGTGACGCGCGCGGACCGACTTGGGTTGCCAGTTTTTGAAGCACTTTTACACATACGGTTCCGCTTCCGCTCACCTCCACCAGCACGCGGCTGCGCTGCCGTTCACACTGTGAACAGTTACTTTGGGCCTTATACTAAACACGTGCATTTATATAAATAACAGCAGATAATGTCTTAAGATTCAAGATTTGTTTCATTGTCATTCCACACGACGTAGTATTTTATACACAGGTGAGAGACGAGACGTTGTTTCTCACTAGCATGACAGTGCAAAGAAGCAAGCAATAAAGTAACAATCAAAGAATAAAATTTGCAATAGAGAAATAGACTTAAAATGAAATAGAGACCAGCATTCAGTGTGACTAAAGTAACTATGTGCGTTTAGCAGTCTTGTTTGTGTGTGTGTGTGTGTGTGTGTGTGTGTGTGTGTGTGTGTGTGTGTGTGTGTGTTGCAGAGTGGAGTTTGTGAGAGCATGAATGGAGGAGGACAGTCCTTTCAGCAGTCTGACAGCCTGTGGGAAGAAGCTTTTAAACATGCTGGATCTGCAGCTGATCCTCCTGAACCTCCTCCCAGATTTGATGAGGGAGAACAGTCCATGGGAAGGGTCCTGGGTCCCTAATGATGGAGGTTGCTCTGCGTAGTCAGCACTACTCATATAGCTCATCCAGGATCAAGAGAGGTGCACCAACAATTTTGCTTAAGATTAGGAAGTGGAATGACGCCCAATATTATTAGACCCAATGTTCTCTATTTATCAGAGATAGTTAGCAACAACGTTAGACTCTTCCCGGGGTCTGCAACTGTAAAAGAGCCTCTTGGGCTGATTTCTCTCTGATCAAAATTCTACAGGAGCCGCAGTTTTACTTCTCCTTTTAGGAAAAGATATCACAGCTCTGTATTTATGCTACTTTTGCTGTTATGCTAAATATTAGGAGTGTAATGATTTAATTACTTAATTGATTAATCAATTTATATTCATCCAACCAAATCGATCTGTCTGAGGCATGTTGTTAATCGAATAGACCTACTATACCATTAGCCCAGGGGTGTCAAACATACGGCCCACGGGCCGTATCCGGCCCGTCAGGTGTAGTCCGACCCACACGTGAAGAGTAAAAATCATAAGGATGTTTAAAAAAGAAAGCAAGTTTGTAGTCCATTCCTGTGGCGAGTTATGATTTTTTAAAGAAATAGCCGAAATGCACAATTCCGCCACTAGAGGGAGCAAAAGAAAAGCGAAACAGGTGAAACAGCATATCTGCACGTGCCAAAAGTGAAACCTAACAGCTCTGTGTCTGGGTAAGATGCACTTTGGTTCCCTATGAGCCTTACCACTGTTATCTTGCTGTAAGGATGATCAGTAGCAAAACCCTAATGACCAAAATGTTGTCAAAAAGGGAAGTGGAGTGAAGAGCTTTCCAGGAAAATGGACAGTTTTCTTTTTCTTTCACGAAGCTGAATGCAAACCTGAATGCTTTGTATTTCATCAACAGGTCGTAGTGCTCAAAGAATATGACATTCAGCACCACTAAGAGACTCACCATAAAGAAAGGTTTCTGGGTTGCTTCAGTGTCAGATGTGAAATATTTCGTCTGTGTAAAATTGAATAGACCAACTTTTTTATAATTGAATTTAATTTTATTCGAGATCCATTGGTCCCAGGTGATTAGGGTAGTATGTTGGTTGAGACATTATTTCAAATTGAGTAAAAAAATTAAAACAAAGCAGTTATTTTGCTTTTACGTTACCGGTCCGGCCCACTTGAGATCAGACGGGCTGAATGTGCCCCCCGAACCAAAATGAGTTTGACACCCCTGCATTTGCCTATCCCAGCTATTCTTGGGCAAGAGCGGAACACACCCTGGTTAGGTTGCCAATCAGTTCTGGGGCAAAAATAGGAATACGAAATGAAAATATATAGTTATAATTAAATTTATTTTCTTGTTTTGACGAGTGATATTTGTTCCTTCAAGAATTCGACACAATCCGCAACAAAGGATTATCTCCCTGCAACACAAGCCAAAACGCCATTTTCTCATGTTAAAAAAGAACTTTATTTATTTTTTTTCCAATTAAAAACAAAGTTTTGAATAAGCATTTTACCAAGGTTTTGCTCATTATTTGAAATCTATGCATTCTAATGGTACACAAATCCTCTTGATTTAATTCAATTTCAATTCAATTCAATTTTATTTGTATAGCCCAAAATCACAACAACAGTCGTCTCGATGGGCTTCGAAGTAAAACATGAACTCAAAAGGATCATGAATACAAAGAGTTCAATAGGAAAATACAAAAATGGACTAACAAACTGACTAAGCTATACTGGCATCCCTGCCCTTAGACCCCCCTTCGCGGTAAGGAAAAACTCCCAAAAAACCGGATTCCGGAAAAAACGAAGAAACCTCAGGGGTGCCCACATGAAGGAGGGATCCTCCCCCAGGACGGACAGGCGATGTACCAGAACTCTTAGAGAAGAATTAACTTATCTAAATCTACAACTACATATATAAAGTCCAGCAGACGAGCTTCATCCAGTCGTGGTTGTGGGGACAGTCAAACGCGCGAGTCGAGCTGGAGACAGGAACCACAGCCAGGAGCAGGAGCAGAGACGAGGTACTCGGTCAGGTACAGAGCAGAGACGAGCCAGAGATGAGCCAGAGGCAGGATCCACAGCCAGGTCTAGGAGTGGAGCAAAGGCGAGGTAGACGGTCAGGAACTGGAGCACGGATGAGCCAACTGGAGTCTGGAAGCACTCCCACTCCCCAGGAGGGGAGAGGAAAAGAGGGACAATGCATGAATCGCACTGTACCAGACAGAGGCATGGATAACTAAATGATAAATAATGATCAAGAATAGAGAAGAGAGGAAGGGTAGAAGTAGAAAAGAAAAGAAGACAGAACCCCAGAGCACCATAGTTACCCCAGCTTCAACTTCTAGCAGCCTTTTAAAAGAAATAGTTAAGTTTAATTTAAACAACTTAACATTAAGTTAAATAATCTCTGAATACTAACTAGTCTGACAATAAGCCTGTCCAAAGAAGAATGTTTTCAGTCTAACTTTAAATGTAGAAACTGAGTCGGCTTCTCTTACATGATCTGGGAGTTTATTCCATAAAACAGGGGCTTGGTGGCTGAACGCTCTACCTCCAACCGTACTTTTACTTATTCTAGGAACCACAAGCAGTCCTGCATTTTGCGAGCGAAGTGTTCTCATTGGATGGTAAGGGACTATGAGGTCCTTAATATAGGACGGGGCCATTCCATGTAAGGCCTTATAGGTTAGCAGGAGGATCTTGAACTTGATTCTGGAATCAACTGGGAGCCAATGGAGCGAAACTAACACAGGAGTGATGTGATCTCTTGTGCTAGTTCCAGCTAACAATCTAGCTGCTGCGTTCTGAACAAGCTGGAGACTTCTTAAGGAACTCTTAGGACACGCTGCTAACAAGGAGTTACAGTAATCCAGCCTCGACGTAACAAATGCATGAATGAGTTTTTCAGCATCACTCTTAGAAAGTATATTTCTGATCTTAGCAATATTCCGCAGATGAAAAAAGGCAGTTCTACACGCCTGAGATATGTGAGCCTTAAATGATAAATCCTGGTCAAATAAAACCCCAAGGTTTCTAACTGTGGAATTGGGGGCTATACTTATGCCATCCAGGGAGACTATCTGAGCAGACAGAGCATCTCTGAGGTTTTTAGGACCTAGTATAATGACCTCAGTTTTTTCTGGGTTCAGGAGGAGGTAATTAATTGTCATGCGGGTCTTGATGTCACTGATGCATGCATTCAGTTTCTCTATCTGGTCATTCTGGTCAGGCTTCATGGATAAATACAACTGCGTATCGTCGGCATAACAATGAAAATTAATGCTGTGTTTCCTGATTATGTTTCCTAGGGGTACCATATAAAGCGTAAACAGGATCGGTCCCAAGACTGAGCCCTGTGGGACTCCATAGTTGACTCGAGTGCACTGAGAGGAATGGCCATTTACATTAACGAACTGATACCTATCGGACAGATAGGATTTAAACCACTGGAGAGCAGATCCTCTGATCCCTATGTCCTGCTCTAGTCTATGGAGTAAAATACTGTGGTCGATAGTGTCAAAGGCTGCACTGAGGTCCAACAGGACAAGAATAGAAAGTAGACCCTTTTCTGAGGCCAATAACAAGTCATTAGAGACTCTAACTAGTGCAGTTTCCGTACTGTGGTGGGGTCTAAACCCCGACTGAAAATCTTCAAAGAGGCAGTTGTCCTGTAGGTGGCAGTAAAGCTGCTTAACTACAACTCTTTCTAGGATTTTAGAAATAAAGGGCAGGTTTGATATCGGTCTATAGTTGGCCAACACGCTAGGATCCAAACTGGGCTTTTTCAGAAGAGGTTTAACAACTGCAGATTTAAAAGACTGTGGCACGTAACCCGTTTCCAGAGAGGTATTTATCCTTGTTAATATGGGATCATTAATTAGGGGAAAAGTTTCTTTAAAAAGTCTAGTGGGAATTGGGTCTAACAGACACGTTGAGGATTTGGAGGACGTAATAATTGATGTTATTTCCGCTTGATCCACAATAGTTAAGCAGTCCAATGTTACAGAAGTTTCTATGGATGCCTCCATTTCTACCACTTCAGCCTGTTCTGGGCTGATTGTAGGAATAACTTGATTTAACTTATGTCTAATATTTGAGATTTTACTATCGAAAAATGTAAGAAAATCATCAGAGCTGAGAGAAACAGGAACATGTGGTTCTACTGAGCTCTGACTGCGAGTTAATTTAGCAATAGTGCTAAAAAAGAAATCTTGGATTGTTTCCATTCTCTGATATTAAGGTTGAATAGTACTGGCTTCTAGCTCTACGCAGAGCTTTTTTATAATTTAATAGGCTATGTTTCCAGATATCCAGAGACTGCTCTGAACCGGAGCGGCGCCATTCTCTTTCCAACTTACGGGTTTCTTGTTTAAGAGAACGAGTTTCAGCGTTAAACCACGGTGCTACTCGGTTTTGTCTGACGAACTTAGGTTTCAATGGGGCAACAACATCGAGTGTACTCCTGAGGGCTTGTAAGGCATCATTAACAAAGTGGTCATTTATACTAGGACTGATACTATGGGAGCTGGACTCAGAGTAGTTTCTCAGAATATCACTAAGTACTGGCTGAACTGTGTGTTTAAACTCAGACACAGAACGGTCAGTTAAGGTTCTTCTAAGCTGTTTCTTATTCACTGGGGCAGAAGGATTGTTAAGTCCCTGGGGGGGGACTTAACAATCAAGAAATGGCACCAACCCCTTACCTGGTGTGTCTAACAAAGTTCAGCCTGCATGTGAAAATGTATGGGGCCCCAAACTTGCCTGATCACAACCTCCCACCACGTACCTGAGGAAAACAGCTTAGACAGAAGCATGCAGCCAAAAGAGAGTCAGGATCGCAGTGAGTGTCAGCCAGAGACAGTTCACCAGACTCTGCCAGGTTTAGCTCCCAGGTGTGCTTTAATAGGCTCCGCTTCCTGGTAGAAGAGCACCACATGACCCGCAGATGGCCAGTCACAGCTGATGAAGCTGCAGTCCCAGGTGAATATCATCAGGAAATTAACTGAAGGATGAGCAACAGGATGAGTGCAAAGCAGAGGGCTGTGCCTGTAACAAGGATGTTCCAGTGTAAACTGGAAGGTAATCATAAAGTGATCAGAAATGATGGGGTTAAGAGGAAGGACACTTAGCTGGCTGATCTCTATCCCATGGGTTAGAACAAGATCCAGGGTGTGCTTATGACAGTGAGTGGGTTCATTCACACTTTGGGTGAAACCAACATCATCTAATAAAGCTGCAAAAGCCTTTCCTAGGCAGTCACTGGGGTCATCAACATGAATATTAAAATCCCCTAATATTAAAATTTGATCAGAATCTAAGACAATAGTCGATAGGAAGTCGGAAAACTCAGTTAAAAATTCTGAATATGGGCCGGGGGGGCGATAAATAATTATGAGTAAAACAGGTTTTCCAGTTTTCCTGTTAGGGTGACTTAAAGACAATATGATGCTTTCAAAGGAGTTATAAGCATTTTTAACTTTAGGGCTGAGAAGTAAGCTAGACTGTGATATTACTGCCAAACCACCTCCTTTCCCTGAAATCCTGGATTTCTGATAGTTAGCATAAGTGGGGGGGGTTGCTTCATTCAATCTAACATAGTCATCCTGTTGGAGCCAGGTTTCTGTTAAGGCTAAAAGACTAAGGTTGTTATCAATGATTAACTCATTGACTAAGAGGGACTTGGAGGAAATGGATCGAATGTTTAATAAACCGCATTTAATTACATCATAATTCTGCTTGTGAGAACTGCCGTCTGTCACTTTAAGGTTTTTAAGACGCGCTCCTTTCATTTGTCTTTCAGCACATAAGCTAACGCTTGAACCTGCTTGACTTTCCCTGCATGGGTTTTGCACCGGCACTAACCCTAAGGGAGGCTCAGAGGAGCGTTTTACACTGCTGCTCTGCGCCCGGGTCTCGTCTCTGGATTGTCAGGTTAATGTCAGGTTAATGTCAACAGTAATGTACAAAACTTTAAACCATAAACCCATAAACCTAACTAATCCAAATGAAATGAACGCTAAATATAACATTTACTTTTAAAAATGTGCATCATTTCCTTTTTTATTGTGCCAGAGAGCCACAGTGGAGGGGTAAAAGAGGCTCCAGAGCCTCAGGTTGCAGACCCGTCATTTAAGCTCACTGAAGAAAAAAAAGTCAATATTTTTTATGTTCAAATATTTTCTATGTTATTTACAAATAGTAATTATGATCTTGATCCACGTGTTTATTTCATGCACTTACACTGTGACTGAAAAAATCTATAGCTTAAAAAATAAAACTTTTATAGTGTGTGTGTCAAAAACATATCGTAAGTTAATCAAAATTAAATTAATTTCAAACTATTCATGGTTTTTTTGTGTTTCTTGTCTGTAGCATATCCAAATTCTTCTTTTTTCACTACTATTTTTATTTTAGCTTTGGTCTACCCCTGTGGCGCAGAGGTAGAGCGGTCAACCTCTGGAAAATCGCTGGTTCAGCTCCTGGCCTGCTCGCCAATGTGTCAAAGTGCTCTTGGGCAAGACAATGAACCGCACATTGCTCCTGGTGGTCAGGTCAGCTCCGGGTGCGCCTCCATCAGTGTGTGAATTTGTGTGTGTGTGGATGAACAGTACCATGGCTGTAAAGCTCCTTGGGCCTTCTAAGGAAGATTGTAAAGCACCATAAAATGATACACCATTTAACATTTTAAAAACAAAAATTTCTTTTACAATTGTGTTTGCAAATCATGAACGTTATTTCAGAGTTTGTGTTCTATAACTAACCACAAAAGGGTGACAGAATACTGTTAAAACTATTGTCATGACTGCAGCCACACATGAGTTACCGTTAAGGTGTAGTGTACAGTTCAACTTGACTTTTTGCTGTGGTTATTTGTGTTTATTAATTGCTTGTTGTTTTGAGTTTTTCATGTGGCGCTGTTCCTTCCTGAGGTGGCCTAAAGATGGCGCCAAACTGCCAAATCTCCAAGATGTTTCTACCTGGACCGCATAAAATGACCTGGCGGGCCACATTTGGTCCACGGGCCTTGAGTTTGACACACGTGCCTTACATGGTATGGCCCCGTCCTATATTAAGGACCTCATAGTGCCTTACCACCCAAACAGGACACTTCGCTCACAAAATAAAGGACTGCTTGTGGTTCCTAGAATTTGTAAAGTAAGTTGGAGGTAGAGCCTTTAGTCATCAAGCCCCTGTTTTATGGAATAAACTCCCAGCTCATGGAAGAAAGGCCGAATCAGTTTCTACATTTGAAGTTAGACTGAAAACATTCCTCTTTGGACAGGATTGTTGTCAGACTAGCTAGTAATCAGAGAATATTTAATTTACTGTTAATTTATTTAAATTAAACTCAACAATAACAATTAGTTGTCAATAGGCCGCTAGAAATTTGAAGCTGGGGAAATTATGCTGCACTGGGGTTCTGTCCTCTTTTCTCATCTACTTCTACTCTCCTTCTCTCCTCTATTCTTGATCATTATTCATCATTTGGTTCTCCATGCCTCTGTTTGGTGCAGTGCGATTCATGTACTGTCACTCTTTCCCACTCCCTTCCGGGGAAGTGCTTCCAGATTCCAGTTGGCTCATCCGTGCTGCTGTACCTGACCGTGTACCTCGTCTCTAGCTCGTCTCTACTACTGCTCCTACACCTGGCTGTGGATCCTGCCTCCGGCTCGTCTCTTGCCCCCAGCCGTCCCCCAACTCCATCTGGATGAAGTTCATGTGCTGGACTTTAAATATATGTAGTTGTAGGGTTAGATAAGTTAATTCTCTCTAAGAGTTCTGGTACTCGTCTGCCGTCCTGGGAAAGGATCCCTCCTTCATGTGGACACCCCTGAGGTGTCTTCTTTTTTTTCCGGAATCCGTTTTTTTAGGAGGTTTTCCTTACGGGGAAGGAGGGTCTAAGGTCAGGAATGCCCAGTTTAGTTTAGTCTGTTTAGTTAGTTCAATTTAGTATTTTCCTATTGAATTCTATGTATTTATTATCCTTGTGATTTTATGTTTACTTTACAATTACCGGTACGAAGCCCCATCGAGACGACTGTTGTTGTGATTCATTCATTTTCTTGACCGTTGTTCCCTTTCGGGGTCACGGGGTTGCCGGAGCCTATCCCGGCCACTTGTGGGCGAAGGCAGGGGACAACCTGGACAGGTCGCCAGTCTGTCGCAGGGTAGAATGTCCTCAGTCACACACCCATTCACTCTCACCTAGGGACAATTTAGAGTTGCCAATCAACCTATGAAGCATGTTTTTTCCCTCTACAGTGGGAGGAAGCCTGAGACCCCGGAGAGAACCCACGCATGCATAGGGAGAACATGCCAACTCCACACAGAAAGGTCCCCCATTGATGTAGTGTTTTTCATGTCCCCCAGTCGGGACTTGAACCAAAGACCTTCTTGCTGTGAGGCAAGAGCGCTAACCACTGCGCCACCGAGTAGCCTGGGCTATATAAATCAAATTGAACTGAATTGAATTCACAGGGGAAGATGTATTCTGTTTTCTGTAGATCATCTTTAACAGTAGCAGGAAGAGCATTGCAGATCACAATGTGTGATGTCACATTTGACATTCCATCCTGCAGCTCCTCCTCGAACCCCTCACTCTCATCCACAGCCACACCGCTGCTAAATGGTCCCTAGCTGTTAATGTACTGTGTGTGTGAATGTGAGGCCCTGCAACAGACTGGCAACCTTTCCAGGGTGAACCCTGCCCAACAGTAGCTGGGATAGGCTCCAGCAACCCCATGACCCTGACTAGGATTCAGCCAGTTTGGAAGATGGATGGACGGGGGCAACTTACAGCAAGTTATACATTTTACTGCCTCTAGAGGGAGGCATACATCAGTAAAGACTAACTTGGAGTTTTTATTTTATTTTATTTTATTTTATTTTACCAGGAAGTTCCATTGAGACTGCATCTCTTTTTCAAGGAAGACCTGGGCCAAAAGGCATCAATACAAAATAAAATACAGTTAAAACAACTGAAATATAAAAATACATTACAAAATACAATAAAATGCAATTCAAATTGAGATGAACAGTAGGACAATGACTAATAGGTTAATTAAAAGTGGTACAGAAAGGTCAAGGGTGACATGTGCATGTTTCTTTTAAAAGCTCAGAAAGTTTTGCTTTAAAACAATTCAAGGGAATAAGGTCACTTAAATGCAGAGAGTTTTGAAAATTATTCCAGGAAAGCGGAGCAGCAATGGAAAAGGCTGTTTTTCCTAATTCACTGAAAAATCTAGGGACATAAAGAATCAATTTGAGTGAGGAACGAGAGTTATATATGTTGTTAACAGGATAAAGAAGACGGCACAGATATTGAGGTAGTTTGCCGAGAATGGCCTTATAGGTGAAAATTAGCCAGTGTTTCTGTCGCCTGACTTTGAGTGAAGACCAAGAGAGCAGAGAGTACAGTTCACAATGGTGGGTTCTGTATGCAGAGTTTGTGATAAAACGTAGGGCACTGTGGTAAACTGTGTCCAGACTACGGAGAGTTGACGAGGCAGCATTCATGTACAGAATGTCCCCATAATCCAAAATTGGGAGGAAAGTGCTCTGAACAAGTCTTTTCCTCACACCTGGGCTTAGACAAGATTTATTTCTGTAGTAAAAACCCAGAAGTGCTTTTAGCTTTTTTAGCAAGTGGTCAGTGTGAGAGGTAAAAGATAGTTTGTCATCAATCCACACACCCAGATATTTATATGAGGACACTTTTTCAATTTTCACCCCTTCCAAAGTATGAATATCAGCCTTCAGTACATCATGTGAACGAGACCTGGAAAATATCATGAATTGTGTCTTTTTAGCATTTAGGGTCAACTGTAATTGATGAAGAAAATACTGAAGTTTATTGAAGGCTTCCTGAAGCTCGTCTACAGCAAGATGGACTGAAGAAGCAACTGTGTAAATGATGGTATCATCTGCATAAAGATGGAATTTAACATTTGGCAAATGACTACCCAGGTCATTTATAAAGATGGTGAACAGGATAGGAGCTAAGATGGATCCCTGTGGGACTCCACTATTGATGTTCATGAAGTCTGATTTTACATCTTCAACAATCACACACTGGGTTCTCTGTGAGAGATAGTTTCTAAACCACCCAATAGCAGAATCACCTATACCAATAAGACTTAGCTTTTGTAGTAGAAGCTGATGGTTTACAGAATCAAAGGCTTTAGATAAGTCCACAAATAGGGCTGCACAGTGCAATTTCTTGTCTAGGGCATTGATGATGTCATTTGTTACAGATACAGCAGCTGTTACAGTACTGTGGCCTGATCTGAAACCTGACTGAGTTTCACATAGAACCGAGTTAGATGCTAAAAAGAGTTTTAGTTGAGAGTTTACATGGGATTCTAGAATTTTTGCAAGAACTGATAGTTTGGAGATGGGTCTGTAGTTGTTTAGCTCGGATTGATCTCCGCCTTTCAAGAGAGGGAGAACATGAGCTGCCTTCCAGACTTTGGGAATTATGTTTGACTGAATACTTAGATTAAAAATATGGGCGATGGGTTCAACAATAAAATCAGCTGCAAGTCTTAAGAAGTAGGGGTCTAGATCATCTGGACCAGGAGATTTTTTTGGGTCAATGGCTTTCAGAGACTTTAACAACTCTGAATTGGAAATTGGTTGGATGACAAATTTGATTGCATGAGAAGATGCAGAAGATGCTGTAATAGAGGAAGCGGGTAGAGGATCTGAATGACCAGACACTGGTGAAGATAAAAGAGGAGCTAAGCCCACTGAAGTAAAATGTTTGTTAAATTGTTTTGCAATTTGCAAGTTTACACGAATGACAAAAGCATAGGAATGAAGTTGTTGCTCAGATGAATTCAACTACCCCTGGCTGCAGCCTGCAGAATTGCACAACATAGTGGAATGCTGGAACGCTGAGAAATGTGAACACGCTGTGAAATGTTAACCCCGCCCTACCGGTTTTTGAGGAGTTTTTCCTTACCGTGAAGGGGGGTCTAAGGGCAGGAATAACAGTTTAGTTTAGTCTGTTTTGTTAAAGTTTAGTATTTTCCTAATGCATTCTTTGTATTCATGATCCCTTTTTCATTGTATGTTTACCTTACAATTACCGGTATGAAGCCCATTGAGACGTCTGTAGTTCGAATTTGCGCTAAATAAATAAAAATATTTAATTGAATTAGAGAATTTATACAGTGATTGCTGTCTTCTTATGCCTTTTACAAGTTTCCATGTGCATGTATTAGGGAGTTAATAAATTCTGTCTGGCCTCACAGACTCAAAAAAATAACTCATTGGATGAACTCAATTTAATTGTGGGCAGGATTTCCATCCAATAAATATGAGTAACCCCACCTCAAAGAAAATTCTTCCATGTAACCAAATATATTGAGTTAGTTGAACGAAAAAACCATGCAACAGCAGGCTGAAGCCAGCCTCGAATTCAGAACCTCTGTATGTTGAACCTGCTATCTATTCCACTGAGCTAACACTTTTGTGACATTAGAAAGCCACCGGTATAAACATATAGATTTAGTATTTACATAAATGAGGCTCGTCGTGTATCGTCTTATTGGGAAAAGCCGAGTTGAAACGATTTCATGCCACAGTTTCGTTTTTTACGCGGAAAAAACGAAAAAAAGTTTTCACTTTTGAAAAGTCAAAGGATTAGAAGGACCAAAAGTCATACCAGGCATTAGACGAAGGAGTTGAACATTTTAATAGTTCAATGGTTAAAATAGGTGAAAAATTGTAGCCGTGAGACGGCAAAAAGAATAAAGAGAAACAGGAAAACAGCATTCAACAGCATGCCCCTTACTTGAACTCAATTATTGTGGATTACTGGAGTTATAGGGGAAACTATTAATACATTTTGTGTTAGGTCAATTAAATGTAGATACATTCTTTTAAAATAAATATTTGTAAATAAAACAAACAGAATGTTATTGTGTTACATGAAAGAGGGGCTTGAATAATTTTTTTGAGTGACATAAAAAAACATTGCACCATTCAAATTTTCCTCCTTCTGTTCTCTTTCTTCCTCGTACAATTCACAATGACACAAAATGTGCTCCACTGATTCTTCCCCTTTCCTGCAATCACAACTGCTGTGACAAAGATGAATCAAATGCACGGGCTCAACGTGGGCGGGGTTAACATTCCACAGCAGACGGGCTCGATGTGGGCGGGGTTAACATTCCACAGCAGACGGGCTCGATGTGGGCGGGGTTAACATTCCACAGCGTGTTCACATTCCTCAGCGTTCCAGCATTCCACTATGTTGAGCAATTCTGCAGGCTGTGCCAGGGCTTACTCGATGAATTGACCAATAAAAATGCATTAAACCTTAAACCTATTCAAAATAACAAAAAATGCATGCTTATCCCGAGAAAGTGATTCAATCTCAACATTGCAGGTTACCATATTGGTGTCATATTTATTTCACAAGTATTTTGCTGTTAGGAATGCATTTACAATCACTCAAAAGATGATTGGAGTGGGATTTTAAATTGATCAAAGTCATGAATAATGATTTACAAAAATGCATACAGTTTTTATACCTCAGGCATGTCTACATGCATACAAACAGCCATGGCTGCACCAAGGTCATTTGGCAGGGGCCTGTTTCACAAAGGAGGTTAGGTGTAAACTCTGAGTTCATAAACCCGGAAATCAGGGAAACTCTGGGTTTTCCGTTTCAGAATCGGAGGTTTGTCAAACCAGAGTAATCAGAGTAAGTCAAACCCGTTTCTGAAAGAGAGGTAACTTTTACTCGGAGTCAGTGTCCATGGTTACTTATGCTGTGAACCTAACCTGGTCGGGAGCAGGTTTTATTCTCCAAAGTCAAAGTTTCTGCCGGTCCCCTCCCCTTTTTAAAGACGAAGCGGTATATTTCGCTTCAACCTTCATTGCCCACATTTCCGTCACACGATCTAAGTGACAAGAATGGCTTGTCCTTTTTTGGAGGACCCAATAGACGAGCAGGCTGCATTAATTCGTAGAGAATTACATTTACGTCGTGCGAGGATTTTGAGACCTCGACTCGATGTTTTGTCATTTCCCCATACGTTTTTGTTTGAGCGTTACCGTTTTTCGTTGCAGTCAATCACATATATAAAATGAAAACAACATTAGGTCTTGCTATGTAGATGTTTCATATGTCAAATATATTTATACTTCATTTTTAGCTGCTGCCATGTTCTTTTAATTCCTGCAGGATTGCATCTACATGAAAATGAAATCAGGGACATTGAATTAGATTAATGTAACAATTACTTTTTGGAAACACAATTTGCTAGCACTGCTTACTTTCTTAATCCCATATAAACCTATACCACTTGATCAATACAAGGGTAGTGTTGCAGCGTGTGTGTGCTGATCGGGGTGCGATCCACGAGAGACAAGGGGAGGGGCGATTGCAGGTGCAGATGGGGGGGGGGGGTGAGCACGGATGAGGAGGACGGAGAAGGTGTCATTCCCAGAATAACTGTTTTGGAGTCATTCTTATTCCGCTCTGGAGGTTGAGGGTTTCCAACGGGAAGTGAACCCCGAAGGAGAATTCCCTTCGGCCCTGAAGGAAATCTCCCCTGCGCTTTTGACCACTGTCGGAAAGACGAGAGAAAAGAAGGAAGTCTTTGCGCAGCGAAAGGTTCAACAGTAGACAAAAGTTCACTTTTAAAAACACAATTGCATGTATTAATATTAAAATGACCAACGTTTGCTAGAGGGGAAGGTTAACAAAAAAGTCCTCTAAACATTACCGACGTTAAATGCATTTCCCCCCCAGATTGGTTCTGTATGCAGCATTTCATGCATTTACACCAGGAATGACACTTCAAAAGTACACCTAAATATCGCCATTTTTTATTTCACTCCTTACGCTATTTAAAAAGTTATTACAGCCAATATTTTATGACAATGATTTAAATGCAAACTTAGGCATTAACTTGAGCAGCTATGTTTTCCACGCTAACTGTCTCTGTTTTGCAGATGCAGCGGTGTTGCTTTTCTTCTGGAATATCTGCTCATATTCACTGTAACTCTGAAGCAGCACGTCAAGTTCAGCTGGAGAAAAATACGCAGACCTCTTTTTTTCACGGTTGCCATGGTGACTCGTGATATCTGCGCTCCATTGATAATGGCTTCTTATAGACGCGGTGCGCACGCTCACCTCCGAATCAGTCCACTCAGAGTTGATTGATCTAACGCGGATCAGCTGCTCTGAAACTGAAAACTCAGAGTTGATAATCTCCCGATTGACCAACTCAGAGTTCAGGTTTGACCTCAGAGTTGGTTGAACCTCCTTTGTGAAACAGGCCCCAGGTGTGTTCAGGTGAGTCTGTGCTTGCTAAAATAGACCATGATGCTTCAAAGACAACATGTGAACCTTGAACCCCCTCAAACAGAGCCAGCAGTGGGCAGCATTGCTGCTTTGACTGCTGCCTGTGTGACCCTGGTCTAGATTAGTGGGAGAAGATGGATGGATGGATAGACTTTCTTAAACCTCTATTCAATTGTTTCCCTTTTTCTCTCCAAAGATGCTGCGCTCCCATGTGAGTATTGTCATCAGAGACACTTGATTAATATTGTGGTGACTCTTCTGGCCTTAGGGTATGGAGTGACTTTTGTGCCATTGTTCCAAGTGCAACACTCACTGTTTTGAGTGTAAAACGTTAAAAACTGTGTGTGCTAAAAATGTTTTTGCACTTGAGACAGAAAAACGCACTTGAAACTCAAAATACATTTATTTCTTTGTTTTATTTATTTTCTGTATTAAATAAAGACCCAAACAAAACACTGGATCATTACATTTAGCATATCTGATGTATGTCTGTATCACAGTGTTTAAAGCTTTTATGAACTTTAACAGAGATAGTAAAATAACAGTAAAAAGAGACTCCCAGCAATAGAGAAATAGATTTAAAAAATGACCATACAATGCACTCAACTGTACTTATTTACATGCTTCACATTAACACATGGGATATTTTTGCTGATCCTCTATTAACCAAGACCTTATTTATTTTTTAAATGTGGACAGTTTGTTTAAGATTTCACATTAATAGGAAGACGGGTCCACAGATTGGCCCCTTTCACTGAAAAAGTACTCTGAGCAAAAGAGGTTCTACAAAACTGGACATTGCAGTCTCCACTTGTATTTGCTCTTGTTGATCGGGAAGTTTCTAGTCCATGGGTAACCAAAGTAGGGCCCGCGGGCCAACTTTGCCCCACCAAAGGCTGTCTTTTGGCCCACCAAGTCGTGCCTGTAGAGACCGCGGTGTGTTAAGTTAAAACCCCTTAACTTTTCCTATTCATTCATGGAGCGACAACGGCAGTGGCAAACGGATAAGAGGCATTTTAAACAAATGTGGGAGGAGGATTATTTTTCTCCTGAAATCTCTTCTCAGGCTGTTTTTCTTTTTTGCCAGCAGTCCGTGGCTGTACTTAAAGAGTACAATATACGCCACCACTACGAGAATAAACACACAGTTTTATCCAAACACAAAGGAAAGGCGCAAAAGACAAATTCTATGGAGTTCCAATCTAAACTTCTGTCACAGCAAGCCACCCTCATGATGCCCTCGGCAGCACAGGACAGCGTCACATTGGTCTAGCTAGGAAAGTTCAGCGTTAATTGTCGGGAGTAGGGGATCGTGAGAAATTCAAAGAAAAATGTTTCTAACTTTCTAGTCTCACAAATGTGTTACCTTGAAAAGTACCAAATACAAATAAATAAACTAAACTATATTCTTTTTTCTCTGCTTTTATTTCAGGACAAGCAAAAAATTGTTGTTTTTGGCCCACGGACTGGGATCACATTTAGATTTTGGCCCTTTGAGCGGAAAATTTTGGTCACCCCAACCTAGTCTATTAACAAATTTAGAGAGCGGCTGAGTTGCAAATCCAGTAAAAAATTTAAAAAACAGCTTTAAATGGCTGAAATAGATAACATTTATAATCCTATATTTACTTAAAATAAGACAGCAGATGAAATGAAGCAGGGTTTTAAATCTATTTTTTTTAAGGCCTGATTATACAGCCTCTCAGTGTGCTTTTAGGTAGTTTGACTAGAGACCAAACAGTGGTGCAGTAAGACAAGTGAGATAGATCATCTTAACAAAATTGTACTCAAACTTGATCCAGTCCGCAAGCTGGTTTAAATAATACACCAATAGACAATGGACCATAGACCAATCAGCATCAACCCTCATGTTCATGTCTGTGATTAGCTGTTTTTTTGTAGCACATTTGTAACGCAGTGCCTTGCTCTGTTTCAAGCAGAGAAGAGAGAGAATATTATTAAGATTGCACACATTTTTGAGTTTGAAAAGCTTTTTTCTGTTTCAAGTGCAAAATACTTTTGTTAGCATACAATTTTTTAAAAATGTGTTACACTCAAAACTATGGAGATTTTTTGAGTCATAATTCAAAGTAATATGAAATTCTCAATTGACAATTCAATTTGCAATTTGATCCTGCAATTTGAAAATGCATGATCAAAGAGAAAGCAGATTTATTAGAAATAGAAAAAAAAGTCAAAACTCTGGAGGCTGCTCTTGCTGCTTTTGCACAGGAACACATTCTGGGAGATTTGAAAAAATTAAAAGCTAGTTAAGGCCAGTCCAATGACATCATCAATAAACAAACAATTCCAAAAACAAAGACTTTGACTTTAAAGATTTAAAAACGCAAAATAAGTCTGGCAAATTTCTAGCAAATCATCTTAAAATTAAGAAAGAAAAATCAACAATCACAACTATTATGGACCAGACAGAAAATGTCACCCATGGCCCGGTCAAAATGAATAACAAGATCAATCCATCAGAACAAAGCATCAACTAACATCTTAATAATATAAACCAACCCAGGTTAAATGAGGATCAAATCACAAATCTAGAATCACTCACATTGGATGAACTTAATGAAGCTCTGTTGCTTATGCCAAACAGCAAAGCTCCAGGCCCAGGTGGCTTTCCTTTTGAGTTTTATTAAGAATTCTGGGAACAGCTGGCACCAACATTTTAGAAAATGGTTACGTTTATCAAGGAGAGCCAATCAATGACGCCTAACATGAATTCAGCCAACATAATCCTTATTCTAAAGACAAAGATCCCACAAGTCCTTCAAGCCATCGCCCCATTTCTTTAATCATTGCAGACGTATTTGCAAAGCAATAGCACAGAGAATAGATATAATTCACCTAGATCAGACTGGTTTCATCAAAGGAAGACACTCAAGTGACAATGTCCGACATTAAAAGCCAGGAAATGACCATACTCTCATTGGATGCTGAAAAAACCTTTGACAGATTAAAGTGGAAGTTCCTCATTGCTGTCCTCCAGGTATGTGGAATCATTCATTGACTGGATTAAAATTTTATTTCACAACCCCAATGCATCAGTCAGAACTAACAAACAGACTTCCAACAGGTTTTTTTCACGGGAGAGGAACCAGACAGGGTTGCTCACTCTCTTCCTCCCTTTTTTCTATATTTATTGAGCCTCTAGCTGCAGCAATAAGACAGCATGAGAGCATAAAGGGAATTAAAACCAAGCACAGCCATCATAACATTAGTCTATATGCAGATGACTTTAAACTTTTTCTTAAAGAAATTAACATTCTATTAATAAAACAGCAGCAATTATTAATGAATTCTCTTCCATCTCAGACTACTCAATTAATTGGAATAAATCTGTTTCATTATCACTGAGCAGTAATGCGGAGCAAAGACTCTCGATACCAGTTAAATCAGGCAATATCAAATATCTAGGTATTTATTTCTCCCCAAACTATCAGAACTGGTGCAGCTAAACTACACCCCATTACTGAAAAACATACAGGACGATCTAACACGCTGGACCAACCTGCCTCTGTCCCTTATGGGCAAGGTAGCCACGGTAAAAATGAAAATCTTACCCAAAGTTAATTATCTATTCTCAATGATTCCCACACAACCACCACTAAAATAGTTCAAAACATTAGACTCATCCATATCAAGCTTTTTATGGAACAATAAACCTGCAAGAATTAGTCTAAAAACTTTAAAATCTGCAAAAAGTTGTATGGCTTAGAATTACCTAACTTCCACAAATACTTTCTTGCCAATAGATTACAGTACATATTAATATGGTTAAAAAAACAACCCAGAAACCAACTCACGGTTGGATGTGGAACAGGCGTTATGTGGAAAGATCAACCTGTCAGATCTACGTATTATTAGCCAAACAGTTAAAAAACAGGACTACTTCCAAAGTATTAATATAAACGCCACTTTAACAGCCAGGTGGGAATTTCTCAAAGTGCCAAACTCCTCACTTTTACCGTGCAAAATGACACCAATCTGGAACAACCCAGACATCCATATGAACAAACCAAAAAATGTTACACTTCCCAGCTTGGCAAGCAGGGGGCGAAAGACTTCTACAGCTCTTAATTAATGATGAAAAATTCATAACACCTCAGGAACTACAAGAAAAACATGGAATAAGTAACTTCTAGAATACCAGCAACTTAAATCTATAATTACTAAAAAGTTCAATTTCAAAGACAAGTTAGTTACCTGTTTGATTAATTTTTCAATGAATAAAACGCTTTCCAAAATATACAAACTCTTATTCAACCTAAATAATAATATTTCACTTCCGACAACAAAATGGGATGCAGATTTGAGCATCAGCACAGATGAAAGCTTCTGGTCAGAACTTTTTCTTAACACTTTTAAACTGACAAAAAGTCCAAACCTGCAGCTAATCCATTTTAAAACTCTTCACAGGATTTACTACACCGGACAGAGGATGTTCAAGATGGGTCTTAGTAACTTAGACATTTGTGAGCATTGTGATAGTAATCCACCCGACAAGTACATGCATGCACTTTGGTTCTGCACGCCTGTCCAGGCTCTCTGGCAGCAGGTAGGTGCTGATTTATCAGTCTGGCTTTAGGTTTCAATCATTGCTTCACCATCACTTTGTGTGCTTGGTGACATGAGTGCCATCGATATAGAAGAAGGATTAGTATGTATAGTTTTTAAAACTCTTTGTGTTTGTATTTTACTACTATTTTACTATAAAGGAAAAATAAGATAAATATTAATGTAAGTCAATGCAGGACTCTGCTGTTTGATCATATCAGCTTGGAAAAAATTCAGCCAAGAGTTCAAGTAAATGACTCATAATTCAGTCTCTCAGGTCTACAAGTGCTACGTTTGTGACCTAGGGGTGGAGTGCCTGGGCATCGCTGCTCCTTGTCTATCTGACGTGGTTCAGAGGCTGGGGTCGGGGCCTCCTGGTGCCTGGTGGGGGCAGCGGAGACTCCGTTAGTCAGGAGGGTTGGTTTGGCGTCTGGGTGGGGCGGATGGGCGCGCCGCATGGTCTCTCGGGCTCAGGGAGGGGTGTGGATGGTGCAACTCGATGAGGGTCTGGCTTGGCTTGGGTCTTTTTGCCTGCACTGGGGGGGCTGGGGAAAAAAAACACTTGCACTCGCTGTTCCCTTTGCCTCCCTGCTTTCTGGCATTGGCCCTGGCCTGGTCCAACAGGTTACATCAATTGGCTTTTGGCGTAGCCCCTACACTGATCAACCTTAAAAACAGAATAGGTAGATGAAAAACACAAAATCCCTGTAATATTTCTTGAAATATAAAAGATAAAAGTCACTGCAGCAAGGGACCAGAGACCAGGAATTAAATATGCACAAAATCATCAAACATCTGTTGTAGTACAAAATAGAAATGTTTTTGCAATAGTAAGAGGATGAATGTGTTAGAAATCCTTGGAAACAACTGTTGAAGAAATAATAAAATTATCATTGCAACAGTAAAAAAACAGAAAACAATAAAAAGCTGCTGCAATGTCTGTTGTAAGACATCATAAGATATACGTTAATAACTGCAATAACAAGATTACAAGGTGAGGATCGAGAAACTCAAGTCACTTCAGTCTGAGAAGACAAGAGAAAATGTTTAGCACATGCAAATAGTGGGAAGGAATTTTGTATAGATTTTGCTTTCATGTTTTTATCTCAGCCAAATTGGTTATTCTTGTGTCTTCCTATCTAATGTTAGCTTGACAAAGCATTAGAGACCTTTTTATGATGGTTTTCTTTTAACATACACACAAACTGCTTGCTGCGTTTCCATTATACATGTGCACAAAACTTCATCAAAATTCCAGAAATGCCAATAACAACCAAATTTAATTTCGCAATTACACTGTTTCCAATAAATAATAATTATTTGAATAAACTCAAACCAAATAAGTCATTCACGGACAGAGATGAACAATACTTTAATTGACAGCAGATACATTCAGATTTCTGCCACGGCACTAGCGCTCATCATCATCTATCAAAGGAGATGTCTTTTTTAGATCATTGAGCTGCGAGCTTCGTGGGAGCAGCACCGGATGAAACCATTTTGGGAAGTGGTGGTTTGTGATTTTACAGAGGGGTCTGTGGATCCAACAATTCGACAAGACACGCTCAACTCTTGATGAGCTGTGAGATGCTGTGGAGCCTCTGTTAGCGCCCGCTGTGCAGTGCCGAAGGCAGCCAGTTCCCACAAAGACGCACATTGCCATCTGATTGTTGGTCACGTGACTCATTTAATTGGAAAAAAGTGGTTCTATTGCAGTTTTGCAAAAATATGTCAACTTGGGTACGCCTCATAAACACCTCCTCTAAGTGCAAACATTTTTTTTGATAAATGCTAGTTTTTTCTAATTTCTCCTATTTTAATGGTCAATGTAAACACAGCTTTGACACACTTGTCAGCACTGACAAACACAACCACACAAAGATGTCAAAACAATAAAGGACAGATTGTGCAAGAAGTATGGGTTAAGTTTTTAGTTGACATTTAAAACTGTTAAGATCTAATATCATGTGCAGTTCTGCTGGGATATTTTTCTATAACTGAGGAAAGACCATGAAGAGCTTTAAAAACAAACACTAATCGTTTAAACATGCCGTTCTGTCAGGAAACTAACATTCATTTTGAAGTGTATACATGAAAGTATATTATTTCATGTTTAATAAGATGTACCTCCAGACTGCAAACAACCTTCGAATGCCTCTGCCTAACACTGTAGTCATCAGTAAACAAATGCACTGACTGTGCCAGACCCCCACACACAGACGTAGACATGCCCATTCTGCACATACCCACCAAAAGCACATAAAACATCAGTCTTTCATTTGATTATCTCATTTAAACTAGTTTTCCTATTTGATTTCCTTTATGTCTGCACTTGTTCTGCATTTCTTTGCTGGTCCAGTCTTGGTCATCTCTCATTAAATGAAGCCTGACGTAGTCAGGCTCGGATAAACACCTGCACATTCATGGAAGGATGAAGCCAGAAAGATCTTTGTTTCTTATCTGTTTAGCCAGTTTTATTTTTATTTATGCTTCAAGTATCTGTTCTGCTGAGCCTGACTCAGACTTTCCACAGAAACCTGCCGTACTGGTGCAACAGTTCAAGAACATGGGGGATGAGTGGGGAGTGACTCGGCTGCTGCCACTCAGGGAGGTGGGCAGGGCTGTGAGGCAGAACCTGAGAGCAGCAGGTGAAGGAGGAAGTGGAGATATCTCTGACAGGGGCAAGGTGGAGGACATGGCCCAACCTTCTCTAACAGGAGCTCTGCTCATCCTGACACTGGTTCTGACTCTACAACCAAGACATCTTGTTGGGTCAGATTTTCTGCCAGTAGCATCGGCCCCTGGAGATTTTATTATCGGAGGACTGTTTCCCATCCATGAGGACGTGAACACTCAGAATAGATCCCTCAACCCGCAGCCTCTGCGGTGCATCAGGTAAGAACTCCGTGTTTGGGGTAAACAGACATGAACAGTTTAGTAGATACACTTTGAACACAACGACTCTTTCTTACAGAAAAGTTAACTCCACTGTTGTAATATAACAGTTTATGGATAAAGTGGGAAAGCTTCTTGATGGTCAGATAGCTAGGACCACAGAAAAAACTTCGACACAATTTGTTTCCCAGTAATATACAGTTTGGGGATGAGGATTGGCTCCAGAATTTTGTGTGACTGAATCCTTTAATGCTTGCAGAGCTCCAACACAGCTTTAGGAACGTAGTCCTGTTCAGAAACTCTGGGGGTTCAGAAAGTCTCTCCTGTTTCTCCATTTCGACCTCCAACTAGGTTGTCATTCAGGTTACTGACAGATGGCACAAATTCTTTAAATTGGTCCTACCTGACAGTCCAGAAACAGTGGATGTACGTACTCAAGACAGTTCAGATCCTGGCCCCTCTTCCCTCTTTACTTGAACAAGTTAAGATTCCTCGAAGAACTGCAGCTTTGGAAAATGAGAAACAGGATCCACATAAAGAAACGGAACCAGGAACGCTCTGTTCCACCCTGGTCTCTCATTACAAAGCTGCAAGCAAAAGAAGTTCAGATGGAGCTTCCAGGGTGGCACCAGTGTCCCCTTTTTCAGCTGAGCAGTACAGCTAGCGGGGCTTCGATACCCGAGTAAAAGATTGCTGTCCCCGCAGGTTTGAGGAGCGAGGCCTCACGTGGGCGTTGGCTATGGTCAATGCCATTGAAGTTGTGAACAGGTCTCCTCTTCTGACTGAAGCCAATGTCAGCCTGGGGTACCACATCCTGGACTCTTGCTCTGATGTTAGCACAGCTCTGAGGGCCACAGAGGACTTTCTCCAGCGGGACCCTCCCCTGAAGCCTGTCACAGCTGTTGTCGGAGCCTCGTCCTCGGAAACATCCATCGCTGTTGCCAGACTTCTCACACTCAACATGATTCCACAGGTAAGCAGTGAAAGGCATTGATGCAGCAGCTGATACACCACTGTGACACAACAATGCAAAGTACAAGCTGTTCTGATTCATGGAAGGCCCTCAGGTGCTCTGTTCCTGCACACATCTTACAAGGTTTCATGCTGTAACTCAATGCCGCTGTGACAAAGTAAATGTGGGCTCACTAAAGAACATGAAGGAGTTATGCTGATGTTGGCTGTATTGGAATAAAGCACAGTAGTGGTCCAGAGGCTGCAGAGTCCCCACTGATGCCCTGAAGAGGGCCTCTGAAAGTGTGGATGGACGCTCTTCCTCAGAGTGCACACAAAGTCACATGAGGAAGCATCGCTTTCAACAGCATGAGGATTCTCCAAAGTAGAGAGCAGAAGAAGGCTCTGATTTAGAGGGCACAGTGACTGATTAGCAGTATATAGGGACGCAGATATTTTGGATGCATATATTCAGCACAAGTTGACACTGATTTCAGAAGCATGAAAACTATTAGATTCAGGGATGTTCTGCTGTATGTTCTAGCTTAGAGCTCACCAGGACACTTGGATTTAAGGAGCACAAAGATACTCTGATCTGAAAGAATATAAAAACGGAAGTAGGAAGAAACAGGAGCAAATTAATTGAGCCACTGAGGAGGGAAACCGGAACTCAAATCCCTCATACTCTATTTCTGGCTAGATTACAGTGACTACACAAAGGGACCCAAGCCAGGGTCTCATTACTTGCATTTCCACTGACTGTGAAATTGCGCAAATTGGATTTGAGAAAATAAATTTGATTAGTAGAAACACAAAAATTATTTTTACAACAGTTTTTTGACGCAAATAGAAATTGATATTTCGTAAAAATTGTTATATGACTGGCTGCCTTGATATATTTTGGGAACTAAATGCTACACAAGGTCCCACAGCTTCTCACAGCTCATCAAAAGTTGAGTGTGTCATGTGGAATTGATGGATCCACAGCTCCTCTGTAAAATCTCTAACCACCATTTCCCAAAATAGTTTCATTCATAGACACTCCATGGCCTGAATAAGACGCCAACGTTTCCTTTGATAGATGATGAGAACTAGTGCCGTGACAGAAATCTGAATGTATCTGCTGTCAATCAAAGTGTTGTTCACCTCCGTCGCCATGTTTTTGAGTGACTTATCGCGAGAGTTGGTTTGTGTTTATTCGCATATTTATGATTGAATGGAACCAGTATGTTTGCTAAATTTTGTTTTAAACATTTTTACAATTTGGATAAGGTTTTGTGCATATGTGTTAAGGAAAGACAGCTATTGTGCTGGTCCCAGGCCTGGGTCAAGAGGGTAATCTGACAGCCACATACTTTAGTTGTTTCTTTATAACTGTGTTTTGGATCCAATAAAATTCTTGGTGGAAAGGGTTTTTTTGTTGCCGTTTTCTTTTTTTTTATCAAATTACCCATTTGATAATTTTTATTAATTTGTGAACATACATCTTCCTACTGAATATCAGTCTCACCTGCTATCCACTAGCTAAAATGCTCTACAGACTATTTCCTATTCATTCTAAATGTCTACAGTAGTCCTAATCCACTGACCTCCATTTAGTTGAACTACTGTCTCTTTATTTATTTCTAGGTTGTTTAGTTTCAGCTTCTGCTGTTTAGAAATTACAGATACATCTAACAAGTTATAAAACAGAAAACAAGATACATTGTTTTGAAACCTTTAATTGTCAATCAAAGAGGTATTAAAATACTCTAAATCAGCTGTTCTGTCCAAACTGGGTGGGTCACTCTATCATCATTGTAACAAATTTCTGTAAACTGGGCAGTATTTAATGTCTAAAAACAGCAATGAATCTGAAAAGGTCAAGTAAATGAAGGTCTTAGTGATTTTGGAAGAAGAGAATTCAGTTTTATCCTACTCAGAGATGGCATAGTGGTGCAGTGGTCAGCAAATTCCATTCTGGCTCCAAAAAATGAAGATCACAAGTTCAGTTGCTTACGTAACAGTGTTTTTCTTAACCAGTCTAAAAACATGCTTCACAAGGTTTATAAATTTGTCAAACATTGAATGATTGTTTTAACATGAGTTTTAATCTACACACCGTTTTCCAAACAAAATACATCAAAATTTGACCACCATTGAAATTATAGGTATGTTGACTATGTGTTGACATGGTGGTCCAATGGTTGGCACTATCACCTAACAGCAAGAGGTCCTTGGTGCAGTGGGAACCTTTCTATTTTGAGTTTCTCTCTGTGCACCTGTTGGAAGTACATTTTCCACAAGAGTGGTGGGATATCTTTATAAAGTGCAGGAAGGTGACTGTATTGTTTGTGAATCTAGGGAAGAGGTGGGACATTTGTATCACAGAGATGAAGAGTTTATTTCGTAGTTCCATGTACTCTTACGGGGGATTGACCCTTATGCACTTATGACGTACAGGTGATGCTGTTGTACAGTGCCTCTAGGTCAGGGGGCAGGTGGGCCGCAGTGGCTCAGGCGGTTGGCAGTTTGATCCCAGCTTTCCCCCAGTCAACTGTCATTTGTCCTTGGGCAAAACACCTCACCCACCCTGCCTCCAGTGTGACCCCACTGGTGTATGAATGTGCATGAATGTCCCCGTGATGGTCAAGGCGCAAACTGGCGCCTCTGTCATCATCAAGCATGAATGAGGAGTGAAGAAATACTGGACACATTGTAAGTGCTTTGACCGTCTGAAAATGTGCAGATAAATCCAATCCATTATAATGATAGGTCGTACTTTAGTCATTACTAAGGCGCGAGTACTGGCTCCTTACCGACTGCGAGCATAACCGCACGCATTGGGTAAGTGTCTGCAGGACCCAGTAGGACATCCACACAAACTATGCTTTAATTGTTTGATTTCCAAAATTCTAACAGGCTGCACAGAGGGAGCACACACTAATCAAGTAAACCGCACTAACTGCCCCTTTCACCACTCACCTTCTATACCCTTATTTACCCTTGCACTTGTATAAGTGTTTGCTATGACCTGTCGCCCGCAGCAGCCCCATAGAAAAATGTACAAGAACATCTTTGCCGTAAGGGTTCATCATAGAGCTATATTTACAAGGTCTCTGACCTTGATATTGTATGTCAGCCACCTTTGTGCCCCATTCAAGTTTGCCCCTTTTTCACCAGCAGACAGCCCAAAGAACCTTCGCATTGATGGTAAATGTTTTACACTTAGTGCTTTCTACCTTCCTCAAAGGCCCAAAGCGCTTTACAGTCACAAACCCATTCAACATTCACACGCTGGTGGCGGCATAGGTGAGAGGCAAGGTGGGGTTCAGTGTCTTGCCCAAGGACACTTCGACACATTGGGCGAGCAAGGTGGGATCAAACCTGCAATATTCCCATCAGAGGTCGACCAACCTACTGCTGTACCACGGCCACCCATACTGCTGTTTTCACACCTTCAGGGACCCTGAAGGGATCGATCGGCTCCATTCCCATGATACCTTGGTATTGGTATTTTAGCAGCTGCTCTCTAAATTCAATGTGTCTGTCTGACAGAAACCTTCCTCATTCTGTCTTTACTTGCATGAAACCCCTGTGTTTGAATCTACCACAAATCTCTTAATAGTACAATGATCACACTTGTGTTTTTGTAGCATATCCAAGATTCTCATACATTGTCCAAGGGATTTAACTATTTAATGACTTTCAGCAGCAGAGATCCTTTTTCTTCCCCAGATTGCTTGAAAATGTTGGAACGACCTTCTTTAGTAGTTTTTTTCTTTAATTGAACCCACCTGACAAACCAATTATCACAGGTGTCTGAGATTAATGTCAGTGATCCAAAGAGCCCCGAGACACAATATCATCCATGATGTTAATTGAAAAACAAAGAATTTTATGTTTTTAGTAATTCAATACAATTTGCATAGTAATTTGAAATGCACTGTATTACTCAGTCATGGCAATATGTTTTCTTTCTTTGTGTTGTTAAAGGGTTAAATGCTGTTTTATAAGTAAGTAGGGTGTTGGTTAGTAAGGTAAGAAGGGTCCAAGTCATGTGGTATATAATGAGACTGAACTGTAAACCTTAAAGATTAGGAAGGCTGGGGAGTTTCTGAAAAATAAGAGCAGCGTGATTACAGGGACAGGTTAGCAGACAAGTGACGCAGTTCTTGATGATCTAAAGTTTCTTTGGGTTCTTTCATGGTGACGCATAGATGTGGCTATTGCAATAACCAATGTAAGATGAGACAAGCACAGTTTTAACAACAGAAGCAAATAAAAGTAAAACAGGTCATGTTTTTTAGAACAAATGGTTTTTTTGATAGATTTAAAAAAAAAGTTTGTGTCATTAAAATGCAAAAGTTGTGAAAAACGGAAGAAGAGTGTTGTTAATGTTAATGCTAAAAGTTGTTAGGATTTTGTGACAGGTTAGAGAACAATTCAGATGAGCTCGTCCTATCACATATTAATGCTGAAAGTTCATTTGCGGCCAGGCAGTGGGTGAGTGTGGGGGGACTTGCAGCCTTGATGGATCTGGTGCAGATGTTGAGCTGTGTGTTGTTTCCTTAGTGGTGATGAGAAACAGAAAAGAGCAGAAGACTGAGCTTTAAAGAACATTGTCATCCAGGTGTGCAGAGGAGGAGAAGCAGTTGCTAATATTGAAGAACTGTTTCCTGTTTGTGGCTGGTGCTGAACAAGGATTTGAAGCAAGACAGAAAGATGGAGCAAACGCTCTGAAATGTGCAATGAAATCCAGACCATGGATTCCTGTAATTGATTTGTTTTAGTTTAAATGGACTTTAATTTGCAATCAATTCTGAAATGTCAACGTGAAAGGTCAGATAGAAGTTTTCAGATCAAGCACCAGTTTTTTATAATAATTCTAATGGGAGCCAGTTTATAAAAGGACAAAGCCAAATCTGAGAAAAAAAGTGAATGATTCTTCTGTTAAGGTGGGAAATGAAAGAAGGCCATTGGCCAGTTATCATGGACTCTCAACAGCATGTGAACGTTTTAGTTTTTGATGAGTTTTGGTAATGTATGATGGCTTTTGAGACCGAAGAAAAACAAGATTAATTGTTTTAGGCGATTTTATACTGAAGTCTTTGCGGGTCTACAGATGCACACATTGTGTTGGGTTAAAACAACTTGCAACATCATAGCAATTCAAAAAGGACAGAAAGACAAACAGACTAAGGTACCTTTACGAGGAGAGCAACAGAGATTATACCCAGTAAACAAGCTCTCTCCACTCCTGGTACATATTCTGTTGTTTTGGGTTTTCCCTAAGTTACATGTGCGCCGAGCTCTAAGGAGGGGAAACAGAACACAGCTGCAGCGCTATCAGAAAACATGAATTACGACAAGTCTATCTTTTCTCAGCCCTCCCACATCATCTTCGGACCTGCAAAGCCTTTTCTCACAGATAACTTGACACAGAGCGTCCTTTGATTCATTCTAGACACAGCTAACAAGTTTGCAGGAAGATGCTGGAAAGACGCAAAGATAAACGGTTTCTCCCAAGGGTTGCACCTCCTCCTTCCTGTGAAACAGATTTGGACACAGACACTTCTGCAAACATAATATCACCTATACATAGCTAGGTGATGCATAAAAAAAAGCAAATATGAGATAACTTATATACATTATTCCAACGTATTGTTTTTTGTCCAGTCTGGATTTTTTTTTGTAACGTTTTGGACTGAACCATGGTGCTCCATGTGCGAATGACACTGGGTTTGTCTGTGACCTAATTTGTTGAAGCTGGAGAAAAGAGAATCTTTGCAACAACTGAGAAAGGTCAGAGAGAGGATCAGACATTGATGGAGAGACCAATTGTTTGCCTGCATGGGGAGCAGTTGAGAGAAGGATTTAAAGTTCAGAAAAGACTTTCACTTGGGCTTTGCAAGATAACGTATATGACTGTAAAGTTTGTGTGTTTACTTTATGTGTCATTGAGCACCCACTTAATCAAAACGAAAATATTATTGAACCTTTATTGTGAGATTTTGACTACATTTCTATCTCTGAGTTTAGCTGTTGAGGCATTGGATGAACAGGAAGCTCAAAAGTCTTTAGTCTGAAACACTGACATTGTCACATTGTCAACATTTATATATGAATAAATCTTTTCTACTCCCCTCCATTAAACTCATGTTTTTAAATCTGTCCCAGTTTTCCTATAATCAAAAGCTTTTTATTTTTTTTTTGGAAACATGGAAGTCCTGGGGTTCTCCTCTCACCACTGAGTGCTTAAGTCCCAGTCTGTTTCTGCCCCCAGAGGGAGAATAAGAAAACCATGTCAGAGCTTTGGATCCGAAACCAAAAGTGGCAGGAAATCAGTCTGAATACCCAGCATGGGTGTGGCATGTCCTTTTTTTGGGGAAAAATGGAACAAAACATCTGAAAGATCTTGACATCTCATTGACACAATACAAAAGAACTCTATGGTTGTAGTTTAGGCTGACAAGTATTTCCGTAGACTTGGCCATCAGGTCTCTGCTTTCCATTTAATCACATGCTTAGTTTTTTTTTTATTGGAATTTTAAAACCCAAAAAATAACATCCACATTTTTCTGTTCCAAAGATCAGCTATGCATCAACTGCTGTCATCCTGAGTGACAAGAGCCGCTTCCCTGCCTTCATGAGGACCGTCCCCAATGACGAGCACCAGATCGCAGCCATGGTCACTCTGCTCAGCGCTTACAACTGGACCTGGGTGGGGGTGGTCACCACAGATGGAGATTATGGCAGATCTGCACTTGAGAACTTTGGTACTCTGGCTTCTGAAAATGGTATCTGTGTGGCTTTCAGGATTGTCCTACCCGAGTCTGTGACCAGCCATGACATCCAGTCTGCCATTCGTGACACAGCAAAAACTATTTACAACAACCCAAAAGTCCAGGTCATCGTGTCGTTTGCCAAACCCACTCACATGATCTATCTTTATAAAGAGCTCAGGCATGAGATGCTGAGAGTGGGACAAGGCCCGAAGTCAATGAGGAGACTGTGGGTCGCTAGTGACAGCTGGGCATCCTCCAGTTCTGCAAGAGGAAACTTGAGTTTGGAGGAGATTGGTCAAGTTATTGGCTTCACCTTCAAGAAAGGAAACCTGACATCTTTTGAATCTTACTTGGACAGGCTGGGCTCAGGTGAACTGAGCTTTAATAAGAATGACCCCTTCATACAGGAGCTGTTTACACAACTCAATGGCAGCAAAGGATACACAGACAGCGAACTGGCGTCCAAAGCAGCCGGCATTCTCAAACAGAACACGCAAGCTGACACCATCTTCAGCATTGAACTGGCAGTGAGTGCCATCGCTGAGGCCGTGGCTTCCATCTGTCGCAGCAGAGAATGCAAAAGTCCTGGAGCTTTGCCACCCTGGGAGGTATTCCCGCTCACACTCACAAAAGTACAATTCACGTCTTAACACAGACAAGACAACAGACACAAACAACATCAGCATTTAGGAATGGAAATCCTCACTTCATAACACCATCCTTTAAAAATCAGATCATTTTTAGAAGTGTTTGAGCCAAACCAACTGGAATTAAAACTCAAACTGATCTGTGCCAGCTGAAAGACATCATATGCACCTCCCAGCTGCCAGTTGGGAGGTCATCAGATAATCCAGCTAAAACATGTTCTGTGAATGTGATGGCACTGTTGAAGATGATCCTGCAAAAATGAGATAGGGGCATCAGACTCAGCTGGAAAAAGTAAAACAAAAGCAGCCAAGGGCTGAAGATGAATGAAAAAGAATCACACCACAAACACAGACATTTCTGTCAATTAGTCTAACAGTTTTGCTTTGATAATTCAGCCACCATGACCATAATTACATTGGACTTATGTTTAGTTGTGTTGACTTGGTGTTATATCTTTAAATAAAGTGAAATAGATAAAAATAGTTTTTGTTGTATCAGCCAAGGTGTCTTCAAAAATATTGGCGCCATATGATCATACATCTACAATTAGTCAGAAGATAAGGAGACAGCTTTGATTGACGGTTAGTGGGGCATTAATGCCTACATGGAGCAGGTTTTCATACTCACAAAAACTCAAATTCAGCTCACACAGAGCAGGTCTGAAGTCTCACAAATGAACGGCTGACATCAGTTAGGATGTTCCACAGCTCGGTCTCCGTGAAGAATCCTGAGAGGAGTTGGCTGGTGCTTTTCTCAAATTCTGGAAATTAAGCAAACATGCCAAGGGTTTTAAACCAGTTAACAGAAACGGCATGACAGGTGAATCATGAAGAGGATGAAAACTGAAATCTCACAGAGATTATGAAGAAGTAACTGATTAAGGTCACTTAAAACGATACCAGGAATGTTTAACTGTTGAAAACAAACAAGCAAAAAAACTACCAAACTGGCACATCCCACCACAGAACAAGCTGAATTTTATTTAGACAAAAAAGAAAATGTCACCATGAAGATGTTTGCTTCTATCAGTTGATCAGTAATTCGTGTCTCTTTCTAAAGGTTCTGCAGGCTCTGTGGATGCAAAAGTTCACCCTCGAAAACCAGAGCTACAGGTTCAACAGCAGGGGAGACATCAACCTGGGCTATGATGTGAAGCTGTGGAGCTCAGACGGAGGCCACGATATTATCCTAAATCTCGTGTTAGAGTATCATGTGAACAACAACAGCTTTACCAATGCCAATAACAACTTTATGCAGCTCCCAGTGCTCCAGGTAGGAGCCTGCTCTGTTCCTCCTCTGAGTGCAAGAACTGGATTAATGTAGTCAAAAGTTTTGTAAAGTAAATGAAGCAGGAACGTTTTGAAAAGTAGCATAACTACAGTGCTTGTGTGCCTCTTCAGGACATTGTCTCAAAATGTTCCAACACCTGTGTTCCTGGAGAGTTCAAGAAAACTGCTGAAGGCCAGCACACCTGCTGCTATGAGTGTGTCAGCTGCACCGAAAACTACTACTCCAATGACACAGGTATGAGAGCCAAGTCACACTAGCTCATCTGCAGACATGTTTATAAGGTTTACTAACAACCAACCATATTGTGGGGCATAAAAGTATTTGTCTGACACCTAATCTGCAACTTGTCTTACCTAAAAAGATCAATTTGGTAATTAATGTTTATCATAAGCACACACAAATCCTTCCAATGTAATATTTGATTCTAAAAATCTGTCTCCAGACAAACACAAATTCTGTCCGTGACAGACCTGTTGCTTCTTCTTGAAGAAGCTCTTCTATCCTCCACTGGTTACCTGTATAAAGACCCCTGTCCACACCCTTAGACTGTCAGGATAAAATCTCTCCACCATGGCCAAGACCAAAGAGCTGTCCAAGGACACCAAGGACAAGATTGTTCACCTGAACAAGACTGGAAGGAACCAATCAGTAGCTGCGGTTACATTAACAAAATTGCCTGATCAGAATAAAAATGCGTCACGTAAACACACCTTTCAGAATACTCTGTCCCGATCAGACTCATTCGGATCAAAATTTCTGTCCAATCTATATAGTTGGATTATGCCGATTGTTGATTCGATCGTGGTGCATATAAACTGTTTATTCCGATTTTGGGTTTCCGGTATTTTAGAGAGTTCTGCGCATGTCAAAATGATGTATTCCAACCCAAAGTATGGCGAATGTAAATGTGTGTTATAATCAGATAAAGTTTTTCTGGGTCCATGTACGCAGTTAAATTCTAATCCGAAATTTGATCCGATCAAAGATATTTTACACACGTAACCGCAACTTGTATCAGCACGCAGCTTGAAGAGAAGAGATCAACTGTTGGAGTAAATATTAGATCAGCTCCACTTTGTCTCATATTAATGTTTTAACCACCCTGTTTGAACTGAGCAGGAGGGGGGAAACTGGTAAAACCCCCAGGAGCTAGTTTAAAGAGCTTGTCAAAAATATATAGCCATTAATGTGTAACTAACAACACAGATGTACAAATAAAGCAACATGTCTAAAAAGTATTCAGCTCTGGTATTTGTATCTCCTGCTCCCACAGACATGGACCTCTGTCTGAGCTGTGACCCCCGCACCCAGTGGTCTCCTGCGGGCAGCTCCATCTGCATCCCTAAGGCCCTTCTCTTCTTCTCATGGAATGATGGCTTCGCCGTGGTGCTCCTAACCTTTTCTGCACTGGGCATGGTTCTGGTTCTGCTCATTTCAGCCTTGTTCCTGTATCACCGTGACACACCGGTGGTGAAGGCTGCAGGGGGGCCACTAAGCCACATCATGCTGTTCTCACTGATCATCAGTTACATCAGCGCCATCTTGTTTGTGGGGCGACCCACCCACTTGCAGTGCAACGCTCGACAAGTGCTCTACAGCATCAGCTTTACTCTGTGTGTCTCCTGCATTTTGGTGAAGACACTGAAAATCCTGCTGGCCTTCCAATTCAACCTGGGGCCACAGGGGGTCCTGCGGCGGCTTTACCAGCCTTACATCATAATCACCCTCTGCGTGGCTTTGCAGGCGGTTACCTGCATCTGCTGGTTGGTCTTTGCTAGTCCATTTATGCAAATTACCATTCAACCAACCACTCTGCTGGAGGACTGTCATGAAGGTTCATATCTTGCTTTTGGTGTTATGTTGGGTTACATAGCGGTGCTGGCATTTGTGTGTTTCATTTGTGCGTTCAAAGGACGCAAACTGCCCCATCAGTACAACGAGGCTAGGTTCATCACATTCAGCATGCTGCTGTACCTGATCTCCTGGATGCTCTTTATTCCCATTTATGTCACCACCACAGGGCTTTATGTACCGGCTGTGGAGATGGTGGTCATTTTACTGTCCAACTATGGCATCCTCTGCTGCCACTTCTTCCCCAAGTGCTACATAATCCTGCTCAAGAAGGAGCAGAACACCAGAAGTGCCTTTAGAAAAAATCTCTATGAATATACCAGCAAAACCACAAATTCAGTAACTGGTCAGGCTTCAGTAATTCAGAGTTCCAACTCCCAGTGTCACTTTAAACCTCCATTCATCCCTGAAATCACACCATCTTCTTTTCAGACAGACAACAAAGCACCCCTGACCTCAAGCCCCCAACACCAAGCAGGTAGAAGAAGCAGCATTTAAGGTCAGTTGGTATTGAAAAAGGCTGTAGTAAAGGGACTTCATAGAGTCTATGGTCTTTCTGTTTCCCCCTCTGTTTCTGTTTTCTCAGGAAAATCATTAGCTTTGTTGACGTTGTGTCATCTTGAATCCCAAATCTTTGGCTAATTGTTCTAAGAATCTGACCTATTCGTTTTTCCTGTAACCTGATTGTTTTTTCTTAGATCATGGCTGTTCTTCTTGGAACATGTTAGTACTTTATAGAATGATCAACAGTGAAATGGAGGTTAACGTCTAGGGCTTATCCGCCCCACAGACCCCAAACACCTCCCCCAGCCCATATAGTACTCTGACATTACAAAGACACACAGTTCGCCAGCCCCTCCCTAGACAGATGTGTCAAATGTCATTCAAATATGAACTCATGTAGGAGTATAGGAGCAGCAATTACCGGTACTATTTTCAATTTAAAAGACATCGTATTCTTTTTTTGAGCAAGAAATCAACATTTCTTGATGCTTCATAATAGATAAATGACACATTGGTTACAAGGTCACTTTAAAAATGGTATGCCCACTTTGCAACCTATCTTCCACACCGCACACTACACAGTAGTTTTGATGTTTTGAGAGTAGGTTATGTTTTGAGATGTTATGGCTCACACCAAACAATGCAGCTAATTTATTTTGCAGAACACTTACTTGAGGTTGCCAAATCCGTATCAGTCAAATGGGGCATGCCAACAGGCAGCTACTGATACTGTAGCAAGGCCCAGCCTCAGAGGTGCTCATGAGACTGAACAAAAATGATCAAGCAAGCAAGTTTCCTTTAGTTTTCAAGTCTAGTTTAGAACAGGACAAAAACCTGTATGGTTGGCAGCTTTTACCCAATCATTTATGTGACAGAAAAAGAATGACCACAGACTCTAATACTAAAAAGGTTATGATGTGTTACAGCTTTAATTGAATCACTGACCTAAGAGACTCAAAACTAGTAATCCCATGAAGAGATCACACAATGCACAGTAAAAAGCAATGCTGTGAAGGGCTGTGGCAAAGGAGGTCTCTCTTCCAGAAGATTATGAAGGTTTGAACAGCACATGATTTTTTTAATGCACATTTGCACTTTAAAGTAAGTGTTTTCTCTCTTGGCCATAGCAGCACAGTGAATCACCGTCTATTCTCTTGTGGCATTTGGCTTCATGCTCTATCTTGAGTAATATATGATTTTGTTTTGTTGCATTCAATCTTCCTATGGCTTGGAAATTATTTTATGTACAGCGCTACAGTTAATCTTAATTGATAGTCCGTTATTATAATTTGGAGAAGAGTATTCTACAAAAAGGCCATCCATCCATCATCTGTACCCACTTAGTCCTGTACAGGGTCACAGGGGTTACTGGATCTTATACCAGCTGCTACAGGGAAAACAGGAGTGCCCAATTCCAGGCCTCGAGGACCAGCCTCCTGCTGGTTTTCCAGAAACCCTGCCTTAGCTGCTGTTTATTACCTGGATCAGGGTTTTTTTTAGCCAATAAGGAGCTTCAATGGCAGGTTAGTTGGAAAACATGTAGGACACCAGCTCTCAAAGACTGGAATTGGACACCCCTACGGCCTAAACGGTTTCTCCAATCCATCGTAAAGCTATACACAGACTTCACATCAACTTCACACATGTTGACTCAGGAACCTATGAGGACAGGTGTTTAGGTGGGGAGGAAAGTGTCTGAGGAAGTGTCCCCAGAAAGAACTGGCAATCTCCATATAGAAAGGATTCAGATGGGTTTTTAATGGGAATTGTTGCTTTTGAAAATACGCAGATTAAAGTATCTGTTACTGCAATGAGTTCTGTGTAATGGGTGTAGGCGTTGGTACTGTCTTACTATTTCCTGGGTTTGTGTGTGTGTTTGTGTATTTATATAAAAATGATCCAAGTGTTAAAGGAGATGAAGTGATTATCACACTTTACACTTCTGTGATTGCTCATCATCAAAATATTTTTCAAGAGTCATTTGTGCTTTACATGAAAGATTGATTTCTTATCTTGAAATTAGTGCAAGCTGTTTTTTAGTGTTATTACCAATCAAAGACAGACATTGTGATCACCAACAATATAAGGTTGGTTATCCTCAAGTAATGGGGCTTTAGTAGACCATTTAATACTTACTGGATCATTCATATTTACATCTGCTCACATGTCATCCAGTTTTACCTCACATCTGGAGCTACCAGCACAAAATTAAGCAGTAATCTGCAGCAGCACTTAGAACTATAGAAGCTACTCAGATGAGTGGTCTTCTTGATCAACTGGTTTCTCTGCAGAACATGCATTTCTTGATAACATGACCTTATATTTATATTTGAAAAAAATGAAAACGTGAAAATGTTTTAAAATAACTAGTATTTGATGCACATTGAGATTTTACCCTGAGTAAAACTTTGATTGTTTTTTAATGTATTGTTATGTACAGTGTCTGAAATATGATTTGAAATAAATTCAAACTAAATCCAAATGTCCAAGCACTGGCAAGTTTTTGAAATATATTTTCTACTATTCAAATGTTTTACAAGTTAAGTTTTGTTCAAGTACAATTTGCGTCCACCGTCACCTCCGCATGACGAGCTTGAGCAACAAAGTGACTGATGTAAAAACTTACTGAAGCTTCTTATCTTCTCATCATCCTGTACCTGAGTTGTTGAACTTTTGCAAAGATGGATGTGCATATTGTTAATATAAAAGAAATTGTTTTGCCGTATTGGCAAGAGTCTGGCGATACGCTATGCCAGTGGTTCCCAAACTTTTTCTGCAGGGCCCCCCTTTCTGAAGATTAGAATATTTTCGAGCCCCCCCACACTGACACAAACATACAAATTCTTTGTTTCTAAACTCCACCGCGTCTTATAACATGTGGTTAATGAGAAATCTTTCTCTGAACGGTAGAATTCTGTTATCTAAAGCTGAAGGAATCTCTAGATCTGTCTATGTGTCTCTGTCTTTAGAAATGCCAAAACACATAACCTATTAGAGAAAACATTATTTGATTTTATTTAGAGGAAAAAATGTCATTACTTAAGGAAAAATGTTTTGTGTAACACCAGAAAACATGGGGGAATGGATGTATTAACCTTTGAAACTTTAAAAAACTCTTTTAAAATAAAGTGGTTAAGTAATTTATTGAAAGGGGAAGACAATATCTGGAATGCATTTCCCAAATATATATTTGACACAATGGGAGGCATTAAGTTCTTGCTAAAATGTAATTATAAAATTGAAGAATTACCCACAAAACATTTAAACTTTTACAAAGAAGCCCTGCTGGCCTGGAAACTCCTTTAGAAACATAATTTTTCTCCAACAACTTGTTTTATTTGGAATAACAGTAATGTACAATACAAGAATAAATCACTTTTTTCCTAGATGGTATGATAATGATATTGTTTTATTCAGACAACTTTTCAATTCTCATGGACATCTTCTGACGTCTCAAGAATTTCTTTTAAAATTCGGTATTCCTGTTCCACCCAGAGAATATGCAATAGTGTTAGATGCCGTTCCAATCAGTCTACTTCAACTGTTTAAAGGGATTTAGAACACAAGTCAATTAAGAACCCAGAAATTCTTTTGGACAATGTGGATATTTGTGTTAAATCAGTTTCCAATAAACAAATAAGAAATCTTTTACAGACCACAACCTTACCTGCTGGGAAGTTTTATTGGGAATCCAAATTTGTGGACATAAAATGGACTTATGCTTGGACTATTAGCAATAAATACTGTCTAAATAACAAAATAAAAGAGGTGTCCTTCAAAATATTGCATTGTATATATCCTACCAAAACTTTGAGTAGATTTGTTGTGGACATGGACCTGTTTTGTTCATTCTGTGGAACTTCTGTGGACTATTTATCATCTGTTTGTGGACTGCAGACATACAAATAATTTTTGGATTGAAGTGGGAAACTATATTGGAAATATAACTGAACAAACTGTTACATATTTAGATAAAGACATGGGTTACCTTAATGTCAAAGTAGACACAGATTGTATCTTCATTACACAATTGTTTTTATTATTGGCCAAATTCCATATCCATAAAGCCAAATGGTCAAACTCCAAACCTAAATTCCAGCAGTTTTTGAGTGAAATCAATCAGTAATGTACCATTATCAAACACCTGCAAAACCAAAGAGCAATTCCAACTCATTTAATTTTTGAAAGATTTGAAATTTATTAAACCCCCAAGACTTTTGAAGTAATGCTGTAATTCTTTTTGTCTTATGTTGTAAATGTATGTGTATATATTTATATACTTTTTGTTTTATTTCTTATATTTTTCTGCAATATGTGCACATTTCAATTCCCCCTGAGACATTCACATTGTTATTGTATTATGTTGTTTGTCAATAAAGTATGAAAAAAAAACTCCACCGCGCCCCCCCTGCAATACCTCCCCCAGTTTGGGAACCTCTGCGCTATCCCAATACGCGCCCCGCAATACGATGTTTTACCGAAACATATTTTCTTTTCTTTCTTTTTTTTTAATTTGACGTTGAAAAAACTCTACCCGAATTTCAATGTCTTCCACTGTAATAAAATGGGCAAATTCAACTTATTTAATCTCATATATATATAAGTTGCGTTTACCAAAGCAAGTTCATAGTGCTTTTATTTTGGGAACTTAAAATATGGAATGTGAACAGTCTAGATTGTCTGATTTCCACAACAAAATATTTTTCAGCTTTAAGAAAAAAACAAAGAATGAATGTGCCTTAACCAATAACTTTCTATGAGACAGCATGACGGAACGAAAAAAAGTTGCTTTAATATGGCAAAAAGGGGCTTTGTCTACCCATCACTCAGTCTGCTCTGCTGCATCTTTGCAGACACGCTTCTCACACGTGGAGGTAAACTAGTAACGCTCACGATGTCTGCCTTTTTGCAGAGCATTGTACACATCACTGTGGTCCATCAGATCGCTAAACTAGAATCTATTGCTGGGAGGTTCTGCAGAACTTTAGCCCATTTTGCCGATAGCATTTTGGCCGACACTAGGCGCATTAGCCTATCACCCGATGCCATGCTTCACTCGTATTTATCTGAGCCGCTAAAAAGCACCACAATCCTTGTTTTTATATGTTACTGGGAGCAACATGGCACAGAGTTTCTGTATGGTATCCATCCCAAGTAAAAACGAAGTAGTTCATGTCTCATAACAACAGAACAAGCTGCCTCTGGTTGCGGTCTTCCTGTTGACTTGTGCAGAGTAGAGCTGCTCAAAGAGGCTCCATGTTCTCTGCTGCCACCTAGCGGTCGGAGGGAGAAGTGGACAATAAGAGTAAGACGCTGAAGGACGCTCAGAAATAATTAAATAAATATCGTCCTGGCAGCATTTTGAATCGATACAAGTATTGCCAAATGAACTATCGCAATGTCTTGCCGAATCCAATTTTTCTTACACCCCTAATCTAGCTCTATTGATAAAGTGGGTGTGTGTGTTAGCCCGGGGGTAGAGCTGGTAGTGCAGACTCTTCCTGGGAGGGGCTGTTCTCATTTATCTATGTCACAATGTGAGAACCCACTCATTTTTCGTTGGATTGGAAGTGGTGCTCTAAGTGCAGGTTTCCAGAGGAATGCTCAGAAATAAGTGACTGGATCAAAATACCGCTTTGTGTTTATTTTTGTGAGGAATGAACATTAAAGGACACTTTAAAGCTCAAAAAGTTGATCTTGTATGATGTTGACCTTTTAAGACACATTTTGTCTTAAAATAGTTCTTTACCAAATTTAAAAGAAAATTCTCTTCTGCTCTCACTCAGGATGCCTGACGCCACAATTATCGAATGGACATTAACCATGGGGCGGCTGTGTTGCAGCGGTAGGGCATTCCACCTATGATGGAAAGATTACAGGTTTGATTCCCACCATGCCTGCTCATGTGTCGAAGCCCGTGTCTTGGGCAAGACACTGAAGTCCATATTGGCATGGTGGTTATGGGTTGGTGCTAGTGTTTGGCAGCCGCCATCAGTGTGTGAATGTGTGCGTGTGTTAATGAGACTGTGACTGTAAAGTGCCTTGGGCTTTCAAGGAAGTTAGGAGAGCACTGTTGTTACGGCTGTGGCCGTATTTGGTTTTGTTTTCTTTTTGTTCTGTATTTCTGTAACGGAGTGGGACCTCAGTGTTCTTGTACAGCTTTGTGTGTCTATTTGATTGTCAGGTGTGCTGAAAACGATGTGGCCTCCATTTGGACCCAAGCTGATGGAGGCAGCCTTAACCCTTGTGCTATCCTAGGCACTTTACCATTGGGAGTTGGGTCATCTAGACCCACTAGACAGTGCTCTGAACCTTTTTTTTTCAATGATTTGTGATCTCCACTGGTGTCCATGGATTACATGAAATCTTTCCACCTTTATCCACCTTTGTCATGGTAGGAACAACACGTCAAAATAAGGGTGGGGTCATCTAAGATGGCACAAGGGTTAAAAGCACCATTTGGACCTCCAGCCTGCGAGAAGGGAGTTTGGCTGCAGACAGTCTCCACTGCGGCTTGATCCTCTGCTCCATTTTGTTTCGTAGTTCTCCATTTGTTTTCGTTTGTGTTTTGCACTTAGTTGTGCTTGTAGTTTTGTGTCCAGGCCCACTCTGTAGTTTTTTTTGGACTTTTGTTTAAGTGAAGCTGTAAGATTGAACTGCCATTTTCTTTAGTACTTGTTTTCTCCTGTTTATGTTAGTCCAGGGAGGTAAGAGTTTGTCTATGTTTGCCCTTTTCTTTTTGGTTCAGGTAAGAAAACAGATTTTACTAAGGTGGGGTTTTGTTTGTTATTTTTGCCTTGGTTCACCCTGAAGCCTTTTTGCTTCACTTTTAGTTATTGTTTGTTATTATTTTGTAAATCAAATAGGTATTTTTGTATGGAGACATTCGTTTGAGGTTTTTGTTAATTTAAGTGTGGTGAAAAAAACATTACTTTTATGTTGTGCCCCTCTAGATACCCCTAGACCACAAATGGGGGCGTAACAACTGTACAAGTACTCACCATTTACCATAACCAACAAAATACCTCGGGTTTCTTTTTTTTTTGTACCTCATCTTTTCACCAGTGATAATAAAGTGATTATTAAACATAAAATATGATCAGAGAACCTTGAAATGCTTTTTATTTGCTTTTATTTGGATAATCAATTCAAACAGGTTTCATTAAAACAGATAACGACCAGAGGACAGAAGAACTTCTTAAAGACGTAAATTGTGAGAAACAGAAATCTTGCCTGTTAGAAGAAGATAAACATTTGATTATTTGCACCATTGTCCTGAAAAATTCTATAATTATTACACAATGTGGATTCTTTTATTACATTCTGTCTCTCACAGTTGAAGTGTATCTGCGATGAACATGACAGACCTCTATTATCTTTTTAAGTAGGACAGCTGGCAGAAGCTGTAAGTAACAAATCCTTTTTTTCATCCACTGTGCCAGGTGATCTTGCAATATGACGTCCAAGCCCAAGCATTCAGCAGGTAAACTCTCAGCATCGTCTTGACAATGCATTTCTTGCTACATCATGCCTGTGTTGACTCCTCCAGAGTGACGGGGAGTGTCTGTCGTTCTCTCAGAATGCTGACAAAAGGAGCTGTTGGCTTGTTTGTTTGCAGTAAACAATATTAATGTGGGTTTAAATAAAAACTAACAAGGATGAAAAACAGCACTGCGTTTCATCTATCATTGTTTCTGCCTTTATGACAAGCAGACAGACTGGTTTGGAGCAGGGAATTTCAGATTGGACGAAATCTGAGAACACCTTTTTGTGCTCATGGTGCAGATGAGCTTTTCACCTCTATGTTGTTGAGGCACTGGCTCACAAACACTGATTTGCACGCTCTGCCTGGCTGTTGGATTGCGGGTGATAGCCGGAGGTCAAACTGACGGTAGCCTACAACGCAGAACAAAAAGCCTTCCAAACATGAGAAATGAATTGAGGGCCCCTGTTTGAAACAATATCTGCCGGAATTCCGTGATGGCGAAAAACATGGTTTACTAAGATGATGGCTGTCTCTGTGGCTGAAGGTAACTGGGGCAAAGGGAGGAACTGAGCAGCTTTGGAGAAGCGATCAATGACAGTAAGAATAACTGTGTGGCCTTGGGACGTGGGTAGCCCTGTAACAAAGTCCACTGCCATGTGCGACCAGGGTCTATGTGGAGTCGGCAGGGGATGGAGCAGGCCAGCAGGGGGTGAACTGAAGGATTTAGATCTAGCGCAGGTGGTACAGGCGGCGACGTACTCACACACATCCTTGTCCATTTTGGGCCAGTAAAACCTCTTCCGGAGGAGATTGAGGGTCCTGAAAACGCCGCCATGGCAGGCGACCCAAGAACTGTGGCCCCAGGATAGAACGTCGGACAAGAGTGAAGTGGGGGCGAAGAGGACACCGTTAGGACAGGAGTCGGGTTTGGGTCCCTCCCCCTGGGCATTAATGACACGGTTTTCGATGTCCCAGGTAAAACTGCCCACTATGCAGGTAGATGGAATGATGGTATTGGAGCTCGTGGAATCATCTGAACTGAATTGGCGTGAGAGGGCATCGGGTTTGGTGGTGCGGCTGCCCGGCCTGTAAGTAATAGTAAAGTTAAATCTGTCAAAAAATAAACACCACCGAGCTTGATGTGAATTTAAACGTTTGGCTGAACGTAAGTAGGCCAGATTCTTATGGTCGGTCCAGACTATAAAGGGTTGGCCCGCTCCCTCCAGCCAATGACGCCACTCCTCCAGCGCTAGTTTGATGGCCAGCAGCTCACGATTACCCACATCATAATTCCGTTCAGCAGGAGTAAGTTTCCGGGAAAAGAAAACACAGGGTTGGAGTTTGTTAGTGCCGCTTTCTTTCTGAGAGAGGACAGCTCCGACCCCAGTGTCTGAAGCATCGACCTCTACTATGAACTGTCTAGCCGGGTCAGGTTGGGTGAGGATGGGTGCCGAGATGAGTTGAGGCATTGGCTCAGTCTTTTGGGACACAAGGAAGCTGGACTTTACAATGAAAAAAGTATAGATTTAGAGAAAACAGAAGAGGGACAGACAAAACAGACAAAAAAAAACCCCAAAACATCTGTTATTAGAGAACAAGAGACATATTAGTAACGCTTTTAGGTGTTTTGAGAGGTCACATTTTCTTTTTAAAGTAACAGAAATGCACCAAGTCAACAGTGATGAGAAGGGGTGTTAACGAGTAATTAATGAATCAATGAATCAATATATATTCTTAAATTCTACCCAGATAAATCTGTCTGTGGCAAGATGTTAATCAAATAGAATTAAATTGACCTATATCCTTATAAAATCATTTCAAAATTAAATCAACGCTGCAAAAATCATTTTACGGCCTGCAGGCACTACCCGCCCCCACCGTCCGTTTTGACCTCCCTTTACTTTCTAAGCAACAGCTACACACCCTCACACTCACCTTCCACCTCTACCCTACCTCCACCTTGGTCAGGCTGGTCAAAGCTGCCCCACCCTTGTGTGCCCTCATTGGCTTAAATGGGTACTTGCAAGCCAGCCGCCCGGTGGATAGCGTATCTAGCTCTGCTGGCCCATGGGCCGCGCCCCTCACTTGCTCTGCCAGACCCTGAGCATCGGAGCTCGCTCCGCCGACCGTGTGGCTGTCTAGCATAGCAAACCAGCCCACTGAGTGCTCACTTGAGCCAATGTGGGCAAACACAGGTGGGGCCACCATGGAAACTGCGGACAACCCATTTGGGGCCCACATTTTTTGCCCACTTTTAAACCAAATGGGGCCCGCTTGGCCTTGCTGGCAGGGTTTTGTGGCCAGAGAATCATATAAAGTTACACTGGCTGACGTTTTGGCTAAAGATGTCCTGAGACCATTTGAAGTCAGTGAAACGAATCAATTCGTATTTTTCAAAATGAACCAACATTAATGGTATTGTCAATCACAAATGATATCATTGATCGTTAAAACGAATTGTTACACACCTAATGATTAAGCCATGCAGCTAATCTTTTACCTTGGATTAAAAGTCTGCTAAGTAAAATGAAGGAGCTAAGCCTACAACTCAGCTACTGAGAATGTTTTGACCCAGGGTGAGGTTGACGCTCATGTGTTTGCTCCAGTCATTAATGTCCACTCTCATTTGTATGGCGACACATTGACATTTATTTTCTGTCATTTTGCATACATACTTGCATGTGACATTGACCAGCCTGCGTTCTTACACTCGTGCGGTACTGCGTTCAAAACCCTTTGCCCTTCCGGGCCAAAACACCTGACAAACACTGTGACGTCTTCCTTTACATACAGAATCTCCCTACTGGCAGTAAGGTGAATTAGAATCACATTTATGGCTCCTACACACCGGCCCCTAATTGTTGATGACAACTGAAACAATAATTCATACCTTAAGCAGAATGGAGCCATAAAGTGCCATGATAAACAAATTACATCACAACCAGTTTACACCCCATGAACCAAACAAAGTTTTGTGACTGGCCTTTCAATTATATTGGACTTTGTCTGCAATTTCACAGAGCGCACTAGTCCTCGTTTGTCGGGAAAAACTTCTAGAACTTTTCCAAGAGGCCATGATCCACGTGGAGTTGAAGAGTCCATGATCACTACGATATCTCCTGGAGTTAAACTCCTTTTTCTTTCGTTCCACTTTTGTCTTTCTTGAAGCAACGGTAAGTACTCTTGCGTCCATCTCTTCCAGAACAGGTCTGCAATGTACTGTACTTGTCTCCAACGCCTCTTGATGTACAGATCATGTTTTTCAAACAAGCCTGGTGACAAAGCTGGTTTTCCTTTCAAGAGAAGAATGTGGTTTGGAGTGAGAGGTTCCAGATCGTTTACATCATCCGAGAGCTTAGTAATAGGATGGTCATTCAGAATGGCCTCTACTTCACAGAACACTGTATGAAGACCATCGTCATCCAGCCTTTGTTGATGTAGAACAGAAGTGAGAACTCTCCTCACCAGGCGAATCATGCTTTCCCACACTCCTCCATGGTGTGAAGCTGCTGGTGGGTTAAAATTCCAATGGATTCCAACTTGAGCCATGGATCTTTGAATCCTGTCCTGATTCAACCCTTTGAGAGCCTCCTTCAGTTCTCTATTTGCTCCGATGAAGTTGGTTCCATTATCTGAAGTCAGATGTTCAACCTGTCCTCTTCTGGTGATGAAACGACGTAGGGCATTAATGCACGCGTCTGTATCCAATGAGACTGCTACTTCCAGATGTACTGCCCTGCTTGCCATACAGGTGAATATGAACCCATAACGTTTGCATGTTGACCTTCCTCTTCTCACTTCCACCGGTCCAAAGTAATTTACCCCTGCATTTGTAAATGGTGGTAGATCAGGAAGGAGTCTCATTCTTGGCAGGTCTGCCATTTTTTGTTCCACAGCTCTTCCATTATAGCGTCTACAAAAGCTGCAATCGCTAATGATAGTCCTGATGGCGGTGTTGGCATTTGTAATCCAAAATTTTCTTCTCACTTTGGATAGTGTGTGAGCTCGTCCACTATGACCCAAGTTCTGATGAGTGTGCTTGAGAATGATCTTGGAAATATGCTGGTCTTTAGAAAGAATCAGAGGGTGCATTGCTTCCTCTGGCATTGCTCCGCTGCTCAGTCTTCCTCCAACTCTCAAAAGCCCGTCTTCCAGAACTGGGTCCAATCGATATATAGAACTTTGGCGGCTCACTGTATCTTTTCCAGATGACAAAGAAGTAATCTCTGGTCCGAATTTCTGTTTCTGACAGTAACGGATTATGGCGTCTTCTGCAGCCAACAATTCATCCAGTGTCAGAGTTCTGCACTTTGATGTTGATGATGCAACTCCTTTCCCATCAGTTCCTCTTGAGTTTTCCTGACTGCCTTTATCCACAGTAGCCTTCAGCTGCTTCTTTAATTGCCACCGATCCATCAAAACTGCCTTCAGTCTTAGAACCCAGGCAACTACTGTTTTTAGTCTTCTCCAATCTGAAAAGTATGTAATGAGCTGGTCAGTTGGACTAGAGATGTCAGAAGTCGTGATAAGGTTTACAATCACCTCTTGTCTCACTTCTTGATCATCAGGATCCATTGAGTCATCCAGCACAGTTTTAGGCCAATCCTCTTCCTGCCTCCTAAGGAATACTGGACCCTCCAGCCACCTGCTGCTGTTAAGGAAATTTGAGACTTTCATTCCTCTTGATGCATCATCTGCTGGATTATCCTTAGAGCTAATGTGCTTCCATTGAGAGGGCTCAGTTGTTTCTCTGATTGTGGAAATTCTGTTAGCCACAAACGTTTGAAACCGTTTGTCCTCATTGTTCAGGTATTTTATCACTGACGTGCTGTCAGTCCAAAAGACTGATTCCTCTACCAGAAAATCCAACTCTGATTTCAAAACCGAGTCCACTCTGGCAGCAAGAACGGCTGCCATTAGCTCCAGTCTGGGAATTGTTACAGCATTCAGTGGAGTCATTCTAGCTTTGCCGAGAAGAAAAGCAACCTGAACATCATTTTTTTGATTCAACATACGGATGTATGTCACAGTTCCATATCCCTTTTCGCTGGCATCAGCAAAATGATGTAGCTGAGCATGCTTTATTGTTCCAAATTCCATGGGCTTAAAACACCTTTTCACCCTGAATGCAGTTAGCTGATCCAAGTCTTCCAACCATGATTTCCATTGAGGCAGGATGTCCTTTGGTAGTTCATCATCCCATCCACAACCTCTGCGACAGAGCTCTTGTTGCATAATTTTAGCAAGTAAGGTGATGGGAGCCAGGAAACCCAATGGGTCATATACCGAGCTCGTGACGGACAGCATGCCACGTCTGGTGAAAGACTGTTGCTTTACCTCCATCTTGAACCTAAATGAGTCAGTCTCCACGCACCATTGTAAACCCAGAACCCTTTCCACTGGTAGTTTATCTCTATCCAGATTTAACTCCTTTAGGTAGGTGGCTCTCTGATTGGCTGTGAGAGACTGCAATACAACACGACTGTTGCTGATCCATTTCTCCAGTGTGAACCCTCCTTTCTGACACCGAGCAGTGAGATCCTTTATCATTTTGATGGCTTCTCTTTCTGTAGCAGAACTCTTCAAATAGTCATCCACATAGAAATTTTACTTGATTGATTGAACCACCTCTTCTGAACTTTCAGACTTGTTATCATCAGCAGTTTTCCTCAAGGCATAGCTCGCACAGCTAGGAGTTGACACAGCTTCAAACAAACGTACCGTCATCCAATACTCCTTGAGGTCCTGCGTGATGTTCCCATCCGGCCACCATAGAAAGCGTAGAAAATTTTGATCTTCTTCCGCAACTTTGACTTGATGGAACATGGCTTGTATGTCGCCAACAAATGCGACTGGTTCATTTCTAAAACGAAGCAGGACTCCCAGTAATGAGCTGGTGAGATTTGGGCCAGGCAACAGTTCATCATTTAGAGATACACCTTGAAATGTGGCTCCACAATCGAACACCACACGAAGGGATCCTTTTCTTGGATGGTGAACTCCATGGTGGGGAATATACCACACCTTTCCCCTTGTGGCACACAGTTGTATCTCTGGTACTTGTTCTGCGTAGCTCTGACTGATTAACATTTTCATATACTCTGTGTACTCCTGGTGTAACATTTTTATTGTTTAGAAATCTCTTCTTTAGCCCTTGAATTCTTTGTTTTGCCACTGCAATGTTATTAGGCAGAAAAACTTCCTTGGTTTTAAAGGGCAATTTCAAACAATATCTTCCTTCATGAGGAATTGCTGAGTGCTCCATGATTTCCATAAACTTGAGATCTTCTCTGGACATTCCATTTTATTTCAAGTTTTTTTCATTAAAATCTTGATTATATTGTTTGACCAACATTTCTTCAAGTTTGCATACAGAGATTTTGTTTACAAGAGCCATGGGTAACTTCCCCTTTGAAGCACCACTGTTACCAGTCAGTGGGCCATTAACCACCCATCCCAGCACCGTCTTAATAGCATACGGACCATTTCCGCAACTATTCATAACCTCCCATGGTTCTAATACCTTGGGGGCGTTGGTTCCAATCAACAAGCCGACGTCTGCCGATAGATGTGGGAATTCAACTTTGGACAAATAAGGCCATTTTGCCAGTTCTTCAGGTGTAACCATGCTGTCAACAGTTACTGGCATTTCCCTTTGGGTGAGAAATTCTGGAAGAACATGGAATTTGTCGCTGTTCAACCCAGAAACTTGTAAACCAGTCAATGAATAGGCTGTGACCACCGTTTTCTGTCCCATTGTGCTTAAAAGGAAGTTTGTTTTTCTTCCTGTAACTCTCAACTGTTGCATTAGATGTTCTGAACAAAATGTTGCAGAACTTCCTGGATCCAGAAATGCATATGTTTTAACTGTGTGGTTTCCTTTAACACTTCTTATCTTCACAGGGAGAATGGATAATACGCAACAGTCCTGACCGGCCCCTGTATGTCCACATGTTTTGGGTGAAGTGGGTTGGTTAGAGGTCCCTTGTGGCTCTGGTGATGATTGTTGTTTAATGTGAAGCACAGTTGGGTGGGTTTGCCCACACATTTTACATGTCAAACGTTTGATACACTCATGGCTCATGTGTTCCACACAAAGACATCCAAAACAAATCCCTTTGCTTCTCAAGAGTTGAATCTTTTCTTTATGTTTCTTTCTGTTGAACTGTTTACATTCAACCAAAGTATGACAGTGTTCACAGCAAAGACATTTAGGGTTCCTTTCCTTTTCTGGTTCTGATACTGTTTCACTAGCTCTCTCATCCGTCTCCATAGGTGTTACAGTGGTGGCCATCACACTTCCTTTTATTCTGCCTTTGGGCTGTGACTTAAAGGTTTTATTCCAGTAACACCAGATGGTTCTCTTATCTCACCAAACAATGGATCGGAGAGTATGCTGACACGTCGTTCAATAAACACAACCAAATCCACGAATGAAGCTGGCTGATTGGTTGTTTCCATTATGTCGTGAGCTATGGTTCTCCATTGCTCCCTCATTTTGAATGCCAGTTTTGACATGATAGCTCTCATGTTTATTGGCATGTCCAGTTCCTGCATATACTAAAGCTCCTGCATCACATAACAGCATCCCCTTAAAAACAGAGCATAGGCTTGAAGTGCTTTCACATCCTCAGATTTTATTACTTGCCAGTTAAGAGCCTTCTCCATGTAGGCACTTGCAATTTTATACTGGTTTCCAAAATGTTTTTGAAGAAGATCCTTTGCTATCTTGTAACCACGCTCTGGAGCCATGTGCTGACAGCTGCGAACCAATTCACATGGCTGACCTCTGGTGAACTGCTCCAAATAGTAGAGACAATCGGCCTTTGCAGCCTTCTCCTCCACTCCTTGCTCAAAAGCCTTTATGAATGTCTTGTATTGAAGAGGATCTCCATCAAATGTCGGAATGTCTCGTGACGGAAGAGTCATCAGATGTTGCTGCTGCACCAGAGCTTCTGTTATTGCATTTTGTCTGTGCATAATGGTGAGTATTTCTCCAGGCTGATTAAGATTGATTTGTTGATGATTTGAAGACTGAGCTGTTTCTTGATGTTGAAAATGATGAGATGTCCCAAATCCAATTTCCTGATGTGGTTCATTATAGCTGTATGGAGGCTGTGATGCTGGTGCAGTCTGTCGATTCATTTCTTTAGGTCGCACATCCTTTGATAATCCTTTGGTGGATATAGATGACCATTTTGTTGAATCCAGTTGACACATTTGTTTCTGTACCTCAAATTGATACTCCTTTGCCAAAGGATTTAATGTCTTGATGGATTCCTTTTGCTTCTCCTTCTCCACGTAAGAATTCATGCCATCAGTGGGACCTTGAAAATAACTTTCATGATCTGAAGCTTGTAAAACAGTCAATGTAGCAGTTGATGCAGCTATTTCAGCTTCCAAATCAAGCAGTTCCCTTTTTTTCTTATCTGCAATTCTTGCTCCTCCAAAGCATGCTTAGCTGTTAAAGCTGCTGCACGGGCAACAAGTGTGGCCTTCTCTGCAGCAGCCTTTCTGACAGCAGAGGATGTGGTGCTCGGCCTGCCACTCTTTTGGCTCCTGTGGCTTGAATGTTTACTAATATTAGAAATACTATCTTCAGGATTAATTTCATCCACTGAATATCCTCCTTTGACATTTTCATCATATTGTGAAACCCATAATATTGCATTAGCAATACACTCATTAACAGACAACAATTTTGCTTTAAACCATATATCGTGTTTTTCTTTCTCGTCACAAGGCAGTATAACCAACAATGCATTATGCACATTTTTGACATCTTTCATTTCAATCAGCTGCTCAAGAGCACGTTTAACCTGTGTTTTATCATGATTCAATATTAACCCCTATAGATCTAATATTAGCCGCTTTGTTTTATTTGGCATTTCTACTTGATTGTAATCTGTCCAGCTCATTAGCGAGAGCCTTTGCTGAAAGTTTTACCACGCGTTTTTTAGTTTGTTTCATCACAGTCAGCACTGTCCAGGTTGTCAATTTGTGCATTGACGTTCACTCCCAACGTCGTGTCAATCGACTCCATAATTGCAGCTGATCGTTTCAACAGCCCCCAACACAAAAGTGAATAAACAAAACTAATAGTTTCCTAATTTTAGTAACCAGTGCATTGGATTTATGCTCTACTGTGTGCACACACTGCAAATGTCATTGAGTGTAGCGCTACGGTCCCCGGTACCTTCATGCGTTGAGTGCCGTTCTGTCGTCCGTGGAATAATGTTCCATAAATCCAGTGATCCAGCGGTCAAATAATCCAATTATCGTCCAGGAGTCCAGCGTTCTGATCCTCCACCCTGTTCATCTTCGGCATCGCAGTTCCCAACAAACTTCCACCTCCGGGCCGACGCTCTCCCACCTCAATCAGCAGCCGACCTCTTTTGCGTCATTTTACTTCGCTCAGTGCCAAACGAGAAGAAGTAATCCACAGATACAGCCATGGTTTTGACTATTGAAGGAGCTAAGCCTACAACTCAGCTACTGGGAATGTTTTGACCCAGGGTGAGGTTGACGCGCATGTGTTTGCTCCAGTCATTAATGTCCACTCTCATTTGTATGGCGACACATTGACATGTCATTTTGCATACATACTTGCGTGTGACATTGACCAGCTTGCGTTCTTACACTCGTGCGTTACTGCGTTCAAAACCCTTTGCCCTTCCGGGCCAAAACACCTGACAAACACTGACGTCTTCCTTTACATACAGAATCTCCCTACTGGGAGTAAGGAGAATTACAATCACATTTATGGCTCCTACATAAAACACAGCACCATTTTTTTTTAATGCAGACCAAGACCCACCATCTGTGCCTCGAATCAAAGGCAACTCTGAAGTATGACAGTACTTATAAAATGTGGATTTTGTTATTTAATTGATATGATTTGAAATGGTTTATTTTAAGCAATCAAAGCAAGAATGTCATGAGTAGAACGCGGGACAGACCCAGACGCTGAGACAGATAAGTGAGAGGTAAGTAAGAAGTTTAGAGTTCTTGTTGGTTCCTGGCGAGGCTGTGGGTAACTTGGCTGCGGCTCTTGATTGAAGACTCTGGTACCGTTCTTGTGGAACTCCAAGAGCGAGGGGCCAGACAGAGTTCGTGGCTTGAGTTCTAGGTGCATGGCGTGGCTGGAGATCTAGATGAGCACAGAGACTGTGGCTCACATTCACAGGCAGCGTCAGCAAAGGAGAGCTGTGACTTGTGCTGCTCCAGGTGGTAAGGTTCAGGTGACACTCCTGGCAAAAGGTGAAAACCTGAAGTGCAGAAAAAAGACAAGGTTAGCTCAGGACGATACAACGAGCCAGATGTAGTGAGCTTCTACAGACTAAGCACCATCAGGGTTACCAGACAGGCAAAGAATGATGAAGCTGGGTCTCCTTAAGTAGCAGGTGTTTGATGAGAAGAGTGGTCACAGCTGAGAGTGATGAGCAGCAGAGCTGGAGGGGGAGGAGTCTGACAGGCCATCATGACAAATAATGCACAAAACAATACAATCAGCAGTTATACATTCATACAAAGACTTATCAAACTTAGGATAATCAATTTACATTGCAATGCTTTTCCTATTTGGTATTTAATGAAGTATGTTAAAGTTCCCTTTGATATTACTAATAATTGTTGAGAAGAAACCCTATTTTCAATAGTTTGATATTTATTACCCAACAAACAATAAACAATAATTAATATAGCCTCAGATTACATAAATAGATTACCGGTAATAGTATTTCCATCGTTTGCTGCAGTGACAGCTTAACAGGGACTTATCATGCTCCTCACTAGTATCTTGATGTTGTTCTGAGGCGATGTGTTCTGCTCTTCCACAAGTGCTACATGCAGTTCTGCCAGGTCACTGGGGGAGGGGGGGGGTGTACCATCATCCAAACTCTGGACTTAATGCCTGTCCAGCATGTTGGACCTCCTCCACCAAACCCTGAGGACCATTTTGACCTCGACGTATCACTCACTTTGCCTTCTCCAGCAACGCTGACCTCCATCATTTCTACGCAAGGTGACCCGACACTCATCAGTAAACAGGATGGTCGACCAATGCTGCATTGTCCAAGTCACATGGTCTTGTGTCCACTACAAACATTCACATTCACACCTTGGTGTCAGTGGAGTCATCTGCAACGGTCGTCTGTCATTCCACTCAGTTGTCTATGGTTTGTCTGGAAGCCCTATTACCCCTCCCATCTGTTAATGGACCTGCAGCTGTCTGGCATTTGCTGAATCATGTCTGAGTGCAGACGTCCTGGTCATGGTTGTGGTCTGTCACTGGCGGGGCTCCACTCCTTGGTATGATGCAAAGTCTGCCTGCACTTCTGTGTCTTGAGACTCACTAAGTTCATCTGAGACATCTGACTGTCTACTTCCAACCTGAAGGAGAGCCTTTGGCCAGAGGTTAAGCGCTGTTGTGTGTTCATGGCTGTCAGAAGGATAAACATGGAATGACTTACTGGCAAATATTAGTCTGACATACCAACGTGATGCTAAAATTGATGCCATTTTTATTTTAGTTTTTTGTTTTAGGTGTGTCCCAAGTAGGACACACCTATTTTTATTTGTGTGTGTGTGTTGGGGGGGGGGGACGTATTGGATGACCCTTGAGTTCGATCATTTTGTCCTTTTTTGGAATCTTTTGCAAGTTGTGGTAAAAGGATCTGTTTAATCTGTGTGTTTCACGTCCATGATCTGCATTTTTGACATTAGAGACACCAACAATATATTTTATGGCTTTTTCTTCTTTGTTTATTTTGCAAAATGTTTAATATGCAGAAATAGCACTGAACCAGAAGCAGTGAAAACAGGCATATGAACAAACACGTTAGAGCATGAGGCTTTGACATATTCATGTGTAGACCTTTAGCTTCAGTTAGAGTGTTCCCGCACTATTATGAGCTCTTAACCAATCACTGGATGCATACATATCACAGGTAGTGTAAAGCATGAACATATGGTTTAGTTTCCTTAGTGGCCTCAGTGACAAATACTGGAGATCTGATTTAGCTGCTGCAACTGCCTGTGCTTTGTTTAGAGACTGAAAGACTTTTGAACAGTTCAGAACATTTGAGGCTGATTTCAGACAGGCTGACAACACAAGCTGAAACTTTACTGGAACGGAAAGTTTTACTATGACGAACAACACTGTTAGCAGCTGAACATAGTAGACATAATATGCTTAATTTTTGTCAAAAAATATATTTAAAAGTATTTTAATTTTATATTTATTTAAACAACAATTACACATACATAAAAAACAAGGCCAGCATCTGATGGCCCACAATTGATTTATGAAAAACAAAAGAAATAGTGGTTTGTAGATCAATTGGATGAGCCTAGTTAAACATTAAATCCAAAGAAACATTTGGAAACTTTGTGCAAAAGTAAAAAAAAACCATTGATCATCAAGATGTATATGTAATGTATTATTTTTTCTATTGGAATTTTACAATAATTTGAAAATATGCTCCTAAAACAATGTGTTGACAGTGCGTCATTAGTTTGAGTTTTCTAGGGAGAAAAAACAACTAGTAGACAATAGGTATCCTCAAAGGCAAAGCTAATGATAAAGATGTTATTCATATTCAATATGTATTTAAAAAAATCTCTTTATATTTCAGTTAACATAATACAACAGGTTAATTTGATTAGAGCGCATTATTTTTTTCTTCAACATACTTTATTGTACATTTTTCAATTTACAGACATTCACAGTCACTTGCACAATAAACAATTGTTAATATCAAACACACATATAAGTCTGAAAAAACAAAAAATAGTAATATTTTTAACAATGTGTGTACCTCTTTGTTTTTTTTTTTGTATTTTTTTTTAGAGATGCTCATATACAAACCAAGTTAGGGTGAACAAACGTTATAAATGCACATATAAAAAAAAAGAAACAAAAATGAAATAATAGGCAAAGGCAGGGCAAAAACAATTCAAAATAATAATACTTTTGATGTATTTTTATAAATGACTGTAGTTTTCTTGTTTTTGTTAGGAATGCATTAAAACACTTATAATAATCAGAAAAATAATTCAAAAAAATACTAAATAAAGGGCATGTATTTTTCCATTTACACAAATGAATGAAATGTTTGCATAAAATAATAACAACATTAATGACATCAGAAATTCCCGGGTCCAGATTTTCCATATAGAAAAGAACATCACATAAGGAAAAAAAGGGAATATTTAAAATTTTGAGTGACAACCAATTGTGTATATCAGACCAAAATATTTTAACCTGGTTGCAACTGTAAAACAGATGTTCTAATGTTTCAGTTTCAGATGAACAGAATATGCATAGAGCGCATTATCTTGATGAGATTTTGTTTCTGGCGCGCAGGTACTTTATTGTGAAGTTCTATTTCGGAAGTTGGACCGGAAGTCCTATCGGGTTTCGAAAATGAAAAATTGAAAGCTAAGCGGCAGAACCCGACCTGAGGCTAGACCTGAACCGGGGCCTGACCGCATGAGAGCAGCGGAACCGAGAAGGGGACCCCTAAAGAAGGTAACTTTGAGGGTTCGAGAGCGCTTTCATTTACCGTCAGTGTTGGACGTTTTGCTGAAAACTGTCGGCGCGCGCGGGGAGGAATCTGCAAACGCAGAGCCGTTAGGTTCTAAAGCAGAGAAACAGAATAATTGCTTCATAATTGATTTCTTATTTTATTAATTATTTTGAGGAGGGGTGGTGGTGCAGCTGGGCTGTACTAGCGTGTACGTAACGGCCAGCTCCACTTTTTTTCACAGTACCGTTACCATTTAAACTGGTGACGACGTGATTTGTAGTGTATGTAAGTTTAAAGTAATGTGTACTTTCATTCTATAATTTACACTCGTGTATATGTGTGTAGGGTCCGTTCCAACGCCTTTCAAAATAAGATGCTGCCGAATTAATATCAAACCATTGTGCCCGTGCATGCGCGCGCGTGCGTGCATGCGTGTGCGTTCACGAAGGCTTCTCACTGTGAAGCTGGTGATGAAGACCCTCACTGATCAAGTTTTCCTGTGACGTTCAGGAGTTTTGCAGAACCATAATATGCAGCAAGTCATCTCATATAATCCATAATGGAATGACGCTGAATGTAAACGGTCAGAAAATGTAAATTAGTTGACAGTTTTGTCAGATTTAGCCAACTTCTCTGGCATAATTTACAGTATTTTTAGCACAAACATTGGTGTCATGATGCCTCATTCAAAATCCATAGATTTAAATGCCAAATATATGGAGTGATATTTCTGCCACCACGTTGCACACAAAATCTTTCTAAGTTGCAAATGAAAATACATATTTGCCTTTCAAATATTTATATTTTGTTTTCAAAAAATTTTTTTGCTTTTAAAAAGTTTTGTTGCGTTTGTAAAACACAGGTTTTTGCATGCAATTCAAATCTATCTTTTTTCCGATCCACACATTTGCTTCTTGTTCTTCCCACTCCTTTTCAAGCAGCACATCAAACTCTACTTGGATTTAATTTATAATAATATCTAATGAATCTAAAAGTGTTTATTTTGTAACATTTTTTTATGGCCGCACGAAATGAGGAAAACTTGCGATATTAAAGATTAATATTGCAATAACGATATAATTTGCGGTATATAAACAAATAGCAAAATAACCATCATTCCCATTTCATTGCAACCTTTTAAAAATTATACTCCAAATGACCCTCGTCGACATACAGTAGGTGACAAAGATCTAACATTATAGGCCTCCATCTAGTCAACAATGGGAAGGCGTCCATCTGATTGGTCAAATGCATAAAGGGATTTATTTGATTCGTTAAATGCCTCAAGCTGCCACAAGTCTGTTTTAGCAAATTTAAGGTTTAGGATTTATTTGGAATTTTTGCCGTCTTTTGCGATATGGATATTGCAGAGCTGGATATTGCGATAATAAATTTGTGGTATATTGTGCAGGCCTACATTTCTTAAAATAAAATTGTCAATCTTCATGTGATGAGTTGATGTGATAGAAACATCTCTACAGATAATGCTTTAGTGCAGTGTTTTGCAACGGCTGTGCTGTGGGAAATTACCCTCATTAACTGATCTAAAAACATTTTCCATTTCCAGGAAATCAGCTCTGTATTCATCCAAACAGGCACTGATAAAACACTGAGAAGTTAGGAATATGAAAGATCATAAAATACTTTTTTCTTTGTGTTTAGATAAATGACAGTATCACGATTTAACTGCAGCTGGAGCTTTGTTTTTGAAGAAGTCCCGCCCCTTTAACTCTCTCCACCGATCGTTCTTGGAGGCATAATCATACGTCATCAGTCTGACCAATCAGAAGTCTTCACTTCTTTGTTCAGATTCTGCTCATAATCAAAATCAAAAATACCAGCTTAAGCTCGCCTTTAGCGGTGTAGCTTTCCACAGGATCCGGCATCAGACCGTGGAACAAAAGTGAACAAAATAATAAAGCTCAGAGACGCGAGTCTGTCTGGCACCACTACATCTCCCATGATGCATTGGGTTACAGTGACAGCGTCTCAGCATAAAATGAGTCTTCTCTGTTAAATGTCTTGAAACCACAACGAAAACACATCAAACAGTTTTGAACTCTTCTTGATGAAATCGGAGGTCAACAGTTTAGTTCTCCTTCCAGGTTTGTGTTTCTTAACAGCCAAACATCCCAGAGTTTGGTCCAAGTCATCTTTCTAACTGAAACACTTTTCTAATAACGTCTGGATTGAAGGACTCGCTTTCAGACTGCAATCACTTTTGAAAAATGAAGAGTTAAGCTTAAGTAGAAGTAATAACAACATTTCAAATCAGGATTAAGGTGAAGTGGCCAACAGACACAATTACACTAAATTTAAACAATTTAATCATCTAAAAAGAAATAAAAGATTTTTGTTAAAGTTTTCAAAGACTTCATCTTTGATTAAGACAAAAGAAAAATGAATAAAACTTCAACATGTTCATTTTTTGTGATGCTACAGAAAACATAAATATAATTTTAGTTTTTTTATAATATCTCAAATATATTGTGATCATACATGTCTTTGCACCAACATTGAAAAAAATATAAAAAAAATAAATCACAATTTAGAAAGAATTTGTTTTTTATGAGGTTACATAAAGTTGCATGTTAATAAACTGAAGGGAAAAAACAACTACAGGGTAAAATGTCAAATAATTTAGTTGAAAATTATTACTGAAAACCAACTTAACTTTTATTACATCTTTTAGAAAAAACAGCTGAAACTTCCAGCTTTTTCTGCCACAATTATCACAAAAATGCACGCTTGCAGAGAGACTGCACATCAATACAGACCATAGAGTTTCTCCTTTGTTTTTTTTGGATGCTGGTGTGCCACTGGATTTTTTGGTCAAGGATAATGTCTGAAGGACATAACAGCCTCAAACATTCAAATCTGTATTTTGTGTCTTTTAGACGCCTTTGTTCTTTGTGGTTAATAAAAGTTTGTCATATTTGTTTATTCAGGTGTGTTATATGTTTAGCAAACCCAACTCCTTTCACACTGTGGTTCACCTCCAGCCAGTTGGGATTGACCTGACTTGGTAGATGTAAGTTTGTGTTTGGACGTCTTTTTGTTTGCATTACATGGACATAAAAAGACACAAAGACAGACAGAGACTGACAAAGTTGGCCAAAAACTGAATATTTACTTTCCGACTGATTGTTATACATGTTATATGTTCACATTGGGTTTTCAGCCGATACTGCTGTTACTCAATCATTTTTTAAATTTCTCTCAAATGCATCTCTCTTTTACATCCCTAACCGATGCTGCTTTTCTCTCTGTGCTTGGTTGATTTGTGTATCTCTATCTTTTGCGTCCCTAGTTTTTCCATTGCGTGCTGTTGTTTTTGTGCTGCTGGTGCTGTCGTCACGGTACTGCCATGTTGGGTTTCCAGGCCTGTGTGTGACGATCATGCTGACGTGTGAGGTGTGTGGGGAGGAGCTTCTCCTGGAGGAGGACCTGAAGACACACCTGCTGCTCGTCCATCTGGAGGCCGACCTGCACTGCCCCCTCTGCTTCCTGTCTGCCGTGTCCTACGATCAGCTCCACGCTCACATGTCAACGGCACATCCTGAGGAGCACCCGAAACCTCTCAACAGCACTTTTGCCAGAACCAGTACCAGTAAAACCTCAATGGCTCAGCCTGCTGGTACTCCAGCTGAAAAAGACAAATCCATCAGAGCCTCTACTTTGGTGAACTTAAAACCACAGGAGCAAGAAATCCCACCAGAACCGGAGCATGCCGGACCCCTCTCTGCAACTCTGTCTGCAGAGGAACCAGAAACCTCACAGGAGTCTGACTGGAACCAGGCCCGGCAGCTGTGGAGTTCAGGAGGACGTCCTGGTACATTTCAAATGTTGGAGCACTCGGGAGAACCCAACCTGTCCTGCCCCATGTGTGCGCTGGTGTGCACGAGCCCCTTGGTTTTGCAGGAGCACGTGGAGCTGCATTTGGAGGAGCAGCACCCAGAAAAAGGTCTGTTCTGAGCACCATGTTTGAAGATTTTCTTGTCAATGTAGCAAGATGGAGCTGTTCAGTGTGTCCCACAAGTGCTGTGTCTATTTCCCACCAAGCAGTTCTGACTCAGAGCGTCCACCACCCATGTTACATCTCTGAGGTGTTCAGAATCATCCTGAGACAAGATTGAGCTTAAATGAGCTCCTCTTATTAAAGAGAGAAGAGGAAGCTGCCCGGCTCCTTAGATGCAAGTATTCTGTTTATTTACAGGAAAACCTCTATTATCCCTCATGATTTAATATTTAATCCGAACAGAGCTTCAGGTTTTTTTTCCAGTCCTGTAGTCACTGAAGGCCACTGTCCTTTGGAGCCATGTGCTCCAAAGAGAGAGAGAATTGCAGGTCAACCTCCCATCCACCTTCAGAAAAATTGTTGGTCCAGCTTTCTCGTCACTTTGGTCCTCTTGCTCTGACAATTGTTGTCTCTTAATGTAAATAAATATAAAAGAACAGCTAAAACAGGTCTGTATCTAAATCCATTTTCATTTTTGAAATTCTTTAGAAAAGTGTTACAAATCAGCGATGTGACCATAGGAACAAAAACATTCTCTTGAGTTTTATCTATGATTTATAGTTAAGCATTTACAGTTCTTTTTGTAAATGAGGAAACTTTCTCACACCTGAGTTTGTTTGGTCCATTCCTGTTAAAAGTTTACATGCTTTCTTTAGAAAGCAACACATTCTGGCAGAAGTTTAACGTTATGCTGATGATCCTCAGCTAATACTTGTCTTAAGAACCAGGATATGTCTCCCAGTATACCAGGTTTCATGTATGTCCTAAAGAGTTAAAGGCTTGAATTTTGGATTCCCTTGATTGCAGTAAAATCCCATTGGATAACATTAACTCAGTCTCCAGTTCTACTTTTTGAAAAAGGCTTGGGTCATAACCCTCAGATAAGTCATTCAAATACCATGAATAGGCGTCTCTAAAAGGTCCTCCTTTTATTTCTGTAATATGAAAGGATCTGGAACATTTGGCGTCAGGATAGCAGAGAAACTTGTTCCTGCATGTGTTGCTTCAAGATACTGAATTCCTGATTGTTATTGTTCTACAATTTCACCAAAAAGCCATCCCAAAATTCTGCATTAAAGGTTTTCAATAAAAATGGCCAAACAAATCATATTTCTCCCATTTCAGATTCCTTCATTTTGTCTGCCTGTTTGTTGCAAAAATAATTCCAATTAGGGCTGCACGCTATGAGGAAAACCTGCGATTTGCTTTATTAGTGATCAATATTGCGATGACAAAATAACTTGCGATACATGAACAAACAGCAAAAGAACCAAAAACATCATTTCAATTTCACTGGAATTGTTTAAATAAGAGTCAACATAACTTAAATTATACTCCTCATCTACACATTTAACACAAAGGGCTTCAGCCAGTTGGTTAATTGCATAAAGGGATTTGTTTGACTCATTAAAGAACATTTAAAGTAACCATTTAGCACAATTGTCGCCGAATTTCACGATATGCGTATTGCACAGCTTGATATGGCAATAACGATAAATTTGGGGTTTACTGTGCAGGGCTAATTCCAACCTTTTTTATTTATTTATTTTTACAGACATAGAAGCTTGTACTGTTTAAACTTCACTGTATATTAACAAGCTGGGGGTTCCCTGGTTCACAGACAGAGCTTTCTTATCTCAGATAATCTTATCACAGGATTTCTGTTTGTTCTTAGAACTAAAATCCACTTTAAAGACTGGCAGAAATAAGTATGCATCTCCTACAAACGAGAATTCTGTCTCTCCTGCTTATACATATTCAAAATGTAGATCTTTGTAATGCACGGATATCATGGACTTAGTGTTGGCCACGCCCCTACAGAAGCAGCTCAGGCCTCTGCATCTGTTTGCAGGACGGAGGCTGTGGGACTGTCCCATGTGCTCAGCTGAATGCACCGACAGTGCTGCGCTGCAGGAACATGTGGAGCTGCACCTGGACCCCTGCACAGGTGCATTTCTGTCGTTTTCATACCTGTGTGGCTTTGATTGGTCCCTGAAGCTTTAGCAAATCTGCTTTTGTCTCCAGGAAGCTCCAGCTCTGATGTAAATCTGGCTGTGCAGCTGCAGCAGGAAGAGGAACAACACAGGAGGAGGGAAGAGGCGAGGCAGGAGGCGGAGCACTTCAAGAAGCTGCAGGTGATTTCTGCAGAACCAAGCCCACAGCTTCTTTGAGCACGATTGATTTAAAGTCTACATAGAGCGTCCTATCTTATAAAACCAAGCAAATTCTCTGTGGGTTGGTGTTTTCTGTCTCCTTGGAAGACGATCCAGATGATCTTGTGTTGATCTGCAGCACTGCAGCAATCGTGTCACAGTTTGGGCTTTCAGTTTCAGTCTCTGGTTCTGCTGACTCCCCAGAGGCGCTATGGTTTGGACGGCTCAGGGGGCTACCGCCGGCAGATGGAGAGGACCATGGAAAGAGAGGTTACTCGTGGCCGGCTGGCACCCGCAGACTTTCACCGTAAAAAGGCTGACTTGATGGAGTCTTTGGCCTCGGGCGTTGATGACGGCAGATCCAGAACCTGCGGTACGCTCCTGTGTTTAGCCGTATGTGTTTGGGGACGAGGGGCTTCTCCAGAAACCTTCTCCAGGGACGACATTTCATTTGGAAAGGAAAAGCACCTCAACACGGCTTTAGATGTGTGAGACGGAGCCGACTGAGCTCCCTCCGTGGCAGAAACAGCACAGAGCTCTGTTCAGCTTTCCAGACACATGCAGAAAGGTCTTTTTGCTGTTTAGTCCATCATGCAGACCATGTTCAGTTTGTAACAATTCATCCTCCACTCAGCGAGGGGAACGTCACAACGCTGTTCTATGGCTGGGGCATCAAATATTAAGTCAATCTGCCCTCCAATATTAACAAGAAAAACTCATGTAACCGCTTGTTTGTGCAGCCGTGTATTGTGACAGATTATAAACTTACACGGATTAAACACTTTGCCCAACACTCAAACATCAAAAACCAGATTTCCTAAATTCAACAATATATACAGAACCCAAAATTCCAACCCAAGTCCCGCAGTCTTGCTAACAGAAAGGGAATGTTCTGGAAGAAAAGGAGTGTTCAACAGTCTGTTGAACATGTTTGGTGGGAGACCTCCGCCTCACTCGCTGGAACGCATTCCACCCGTCAATGAAGCTGCTGCTGATCCGAGCTCCGTCAAAAATTCTGAGGAGAATAATCCGAGCTGAGAAAGATGATCCATCATACGAGATCGCTTGCTCCTCCGCGCTCCCGCATCTCATTTAAAAAAGAAAAACAAAAAAGAAAGGTGTCGGCCTGTCACCTGGCTGTCACCTGTCAGCTGGTCCCGTTCAACCAATGGGGTGATGACAAATACAACATGTGACCTCCAAAGTTCATTGAAATAAAACCTGTTAAATAAATAAACAAGTTTTTCCAGTTTTAGGTCATAGTCTGAAACTGATTTGTAGTGGCAATCACATGATCCATGTTCAAACTGGACTGTAAAATGAAGAGAAATTCTATTCTGTTGGTCAGAAGAGCCATTCTTGCTCAGCTATCTTTGTCTTAATATGTTCTTGATAATCCTCTCTCTTCACTAATAACTTGACTTATTGTGAAAAAATGGCCACTGAATTGACTCATTTGGTTGGAGGCAGAAGTACGTCTTTTTCTATGGTGACATCACACTCACACAGTCCAGTTCTTCTATACAGTCAATGTATCAGGTTCTAAGTTTGCTGCGGGTCACATGACTGAACTGTGGGACGCTGTATGTGCAGGTGCAGTCGATGCCTTGACAGAGTATTATGGGACCCCGGTCTGTGACTGCGCCCACGTGTGGCTCTGTTCCGACACCGACCACTTTGGCGCATCGGCAGGAGACAAAGGCTGGGGCTGCGGCTACAGAAACTTCCAAATGCTGCTGTCCTCCCTGCACAGAACTGAGCCCTACGCCTCTTCACTTCAAGGTGCGAGTCGTCTTCGATGTCCTGACTGTCATGGTGCAGGAACAGTGGAGGATGGACCGTGACTCCCCTTCACATTCCTGCCCCAAAGCCTCACAACATGCATCACAAATTAAAACCACGGAAGAAGTACAAACAGACCATGCAAAGAACACGTAACATGAACCGTGTGTGATTATTGGGCTGTGATTTGTGCGTCAGTCACGTAATTTGAACGCGATACGTGCGCCGTATACGGGAGATAAAAGTTATACATCGGTGGTTGATGAGTCTGTTAGACATAGCCACAAATTTGTGTATCCCAAAAACCACACACATTTGCATAAGATTTATATAACAATTGCGTATAAACTACTTGAAACACGCATGACCTGCATAATTCTGAACAGACTAAAAGTCCAGGAATCACGCAAAGATCTTAAATCCTTTACGGACATCTGAGCACATCGACGGATAACTAACACAAGAAACACATTTGAATTACGTAAATCACGCAAGACAAAAATTTCCTACGTGGAAACAGTGGCGGTGTGACACAACCTTAAGATAACATTTCCTAAATGAGAGAAGGCACATAACAGACAACCTAAACCAATAAACTGAGAGAGGCAACTTTCTCCTTCATGGTTTCATGTGTGCTAATAAATATTGATGTTATTGTTGAGTTTCTCCAAATCCACTGATGTGTTTTTGCTCGGCCAGAAAAGGCAGTTCCTTCCATCCCACAGGTGCAGAGAATGATAGAAGAGGCCTGGAAGGCAGGTGTGGATCCACAAGGAGCATCCCACTTCAACCACCGCCTGCAGGGAACACGGGCCTGGATCGGGGCCACAGAGATCTACGTGTTGCTCACCTGGCTGGGCGTCAGGTGGGACGGCAGCCCTCGCTCCGTGTTTAGGCAGTGAATTGTTGCTCATGAGCATCATCGCGGTGTTTACCTCCAGAGCACGCATCATTGACTTCCACCAGCCTACGGGCCCCGGGGACACCCATCCCCGGCTGTTTGACTGGGTCAGACAGTACTTCCTTCAGTCCAGCCAGAGCAACAGACTGCCCCCCAAGGTCATCCGAACCAGCCTGCCCCCACTTTACCTTCAGCACCAAGGTAAATGGATGGCGGAGTGTGTTCCAGCAGAGGCGTACTTACATAAAAACAACTTGGTTTCTTTGAAAATTTGTCACCACATATGGCAATTCAGCCACTGAGACGTTGTGAAGTCATGGTTGCCATGGTAATAGTGTTGTTCATTACTTTTATTTTAGCGTTTTTTTCCTTTGAACACCAGAGATGTTTGATGTTCACCAGAGCTCTTACACATTAGGGCGGGGCTTTATGACCATATTGGGTAATTACAGCTGTTGGCTGGAGATCAGAACAACTCTGACTGTGGAATTCCTGTCAGCACGTCTGCTGCCATATGAAAAGTTAGTTGTCTACAGGTCAGGCTGTCTTCGTCTTTTGCTCGCGGTTTCCATCGGTGATCGCAAGAGATGCCGTCGTGGTTTCTCGATTCATTGAGGCCTTTCGGTGTGTCCACTTTGGTGCTATATTTGGTTCCATCCCTTCAGCTTCCTGCTCTGTCTGCAGGTCACAGCCGCTTGGTTGTCGGCGTGGAGCAGAGGAAAAGCGGCGCCCTGGCCCTTCTCATTCTGGATCCCGGATCGAAGCTGTCACTAAGCACTGATGCGGTTTCCGTGGCGATTCGCCACATCAGGAAGTTCCCCAGCAGCCTGAAGCACAAACAGTATCAGCTGCTGGCGGTGCAGGGGGTTCTGTCTGCAGAGGACAAACAGGTAAGCTGGCAGCACATCAGCCATCACCTGTTTGATCCTGAAACTGCTCTGTCTCTGTCCAGGCTGCTGTCTTCAACTCCAGGACTCTCTGTGCAGAGAAGATCCCATGAGAGGCTCTCCAAGCACCTTTTTACTGATCACAGTCTTCATATTTTGGTTTTAGATGTTTTATAATAAATGCTTTCCATACTAAAGTGTCTGCTGTGTCATAAGGACCTTTAAAAGGATTTCCTTTTTAACCCAAAAAATATCTGCAGTAAAGAGAAACTAAATGACAAATTAAGTTTCATTTAGCAAACTTTGTTGCTCTAAAGACTATGTTCTAGCAGACAGACAAGGTTTTCAGGATTATAGATGAGCCGCATGTTTATCATGTAAAAAAAGTCAAATGCTTATAAATGTTTCAGAATTCACAGTTTGCATATAAGTTGCAATGAATAAGTCCAAAAACTTTATTATTTCATAACTGTCAGACAACAAGAATAAATGCAACAAGTTTTTACTTGCACTTAGCAAAAACATAAACTTAACACTTTTGTTTTTGCTCCAATTTGTCATGAAATGAACTCAAAGATCTGAAACATTTTCCACAAACACAAAATAACCATTTTCCTCAAATATTGATCACAAATCTGTGACGTTGAGCACTTGTCCTTCGCTGACATATTCCAGGTGTGGCATATCAAGATGCTGATTAGACGGCTTGCTTTTTGCACAGGGGCCACAATGAATGGCCACTCTGAGATGTCCTGTTTAGTTCCATAAACCTTTGTGCTATCTTAGATGACCCCACCCTTCCATTGACGTGTTCTCCCTACCATGACAAAGGTGGATAAAGGTGGAAAGATTTCATGAAATCCATGGACACCAGTGAGGATCACAAATCATTGAAGAAAAAAGGTTCAGAGCACTGTCTAGTGGGTCTAAATGACCCAACTCCCAATGTTAATGTGCCTAGGATAGCACAAGGGTTAAAGATTTTCAGTAGAGAAACTCCAGAACAGAAACCAAGTCACTGACGTGCTGGATTCTGAAAAGGTCACACAGAGCTGCAGTGAGAGCCCCTTTCCACACACGGGGACAACCTGGAACAGTTTAGAACCTTGCCAGGAGTGACCGGCCGCCCAAAATACCCAAAGCCCATCTCTTATTTGACAAAAAACATCCAGAACTGTTGGACAAATATTCTGTGAACTGGGACAGAACAGGGAGTTTCTGGAAGGTGGGAGTCTGTTCCATCTGCACTAAAACTAACAGACGATTGAGTCAGACACAGATGTGGTAGTTTGATGTGTGGGCTCAATGTCCTCCATCAGTTCATAAGAACTTTGGATTCTGAGGCAAGAATCAGGAGATCCAAGAATTCTGGTCCAAGTGGAGCTAACCCAGACGGAGATTCTGATTCTGAACCTTAACCCTTGTGCTATCCTAGGCACTTTAACGTTGGGAGTTGGGTCATCTAGACCCACTAGACAGTGCGCTGAACCTTTTTTCTTCAATGATTTGTGATCTTCACTGGTGTCCATGGACTACATGAAATCTTTCCACCTTTATCCACCTTTGTCATGGTAGGGAGAACACGTCAATGTAAGGGTGGGGTCATCTAAGATAGCACAAGGGTTAAACTTTTTAGTACACGGAGTCTGAATTGAAACAAAAATGACACACATGAACTTTTCACTCAAATGAAATGACCGTTTTCATAGCGGCTGTCCGGCTGTAGAGGCTTCATCTGGACACTTCCCAAACATGGTTTCAACCACGTCAGAGACGGGGCAGGAATGGAGGAGCTGCAGCTCCATCCTCGGATGGTCATGATGAACTTCCACATCTTCCTCAAGATTGCTGGGAGTGTGTCCGCATAGCCCCCCCTCCCTGCAGGCAGCAGCACAGAGTTGAACCTGTGTGTGTGTCGGAGCATCTTCAGAGGGACTCATGTTCCCGGTGCATTGAACGCAGCATGCGGTTCAGGTTAGCTCCAAAACTTTATTGAGAAGAGACAGCTTTCCAAAACAGCCAATCAAAACGCAGAGTTTCTTGAAGGCAGAAAATG
>CM074491.1:31397691-31410686 GCA_037389245.1 Oryzias sinensis | reverse complement strand
TGGATGGATGGATGGATGGATGGATGGATGGATGGATGGATGGATGGATGGATGGATGGATGGATGGATGGATGGATGGATGGATGGATGGTAGGATTGATGGTAGGATGGTAAGATGCCACAAATCAGCCTTGTGAAGACGAACAGAGGGTAACAAAAGTTCACCTACTCTTATCTTTGAGATAAAGGTTGCCTCTCTGAGATTACACTGACTTTGAGTATCTGTCAGTTTTTCTTTAGATTTTCTGTTGCTTGAACTCCTGATCAGCCTGTGGCTTTGCTTTAGGGGTTGTGAACCAGTGCTCAGTGGAGCCTCATTGCCTGGCCATGGGCAGAAGAAAAAAGTTCAATGGGCAGCAGCAGGGACACTAGTGGCCAGGGGCCTCATTTATAAACGTTGCGTACGCACAAAAGAAGGCGTACGCCACTCTCTACGCAATAGTTAAGATTTATAAAAAGCAAACTTGACGGGAAAATGTGCGGTCCTTCACGCAAGCTCTGACCCAGGCGTACGCACAAAAACGGGTGAAATGAGAAACGGCGACACCGTCGGCAGATGGAAGAAACACGTGAAAGTGAAAATGACAATACTGCGTCTCATAAATAACACGAAGACTTCACAAAGCAAGTCTTACAATTAACAGCCTACACGAACACCCGTTTGATCGATCAGCAGTTAAACAAACAAAACAATCAAACGAAAATTACAACAGAAATTCAAATGAACACATATTTGGAAAAAGAAAAGTGAAATATGTTCCACAATATTGGCATGTAGTGCAATTCATCCTCATAAATAATATAGTTAACAGAACGAAATTGTGTACAAAACTGATATTCTCGTCAGTGTGTCCGTCTGGCGGAGCAGATATAGGTGCGGGCGTGCGGACAGATGTATTAATTGTCCACTGGGGAAAGTTGTTTTCATATTAAACAAATTCTTCATAAACTATGGAATTATGGTATTCGTGCATATGCCTTAAGTTTGTTTTATTTTTGATAAAACAATGGATGGCGTATGTCTCAACCATTCAGAAAGCAACAAGAAATTACATTTGCGCGGAACAATTTCCCATTTCTACGTCGATTATTACCGACATCTATAGCTTGTCAGATGCAATTAAGTGGAGGGAAATAAAATGCCCCATCACGATGCGTAATGACGCACAATGGCTGATCTTGCGCTCTTAGAAGATGTGGCAAATGGAAGAATTCGGAGTGAACGCATCTTTAAACAGCAAGAAGACGTGCTGACAGACGAGGACGAGTGGCTTATGAGCCGGTTCCGACCTCTTCGAGCCGTCCTTTTGGACCTCTGCGTCACAGAGGAGCACTCGGAGGAACCACGCGTGTCACCCGGCCGGTGCATGCATCTGGCGCTCCGACCCCCCCCCCGATGGAGCGCTGTAGCCTCACAACCTCGGACCGGCGACGGTCCGAGGTTGTGAGGCTACAGCATTTACGGCGTCTGCCACCGTTTGCCGCTCACGTGCCTTTTTGGCATTAGTAATGGCCACACTGTGCCCTCCAAACAACACTTCCAAACAAACGGACAACGAAGAATAAACCTACACAAGCTATTATAAATAACATTCAGTGTTTTTGGACTGTGGGAGGAAGCTGGTGTCCAAAGAGAACCCATGTGTGCACAGGAAGAACATGCGAACTCCACACAGTAAGCCGGGATTTGAACCATGGCCTTATTGCTGTGAGATGAAAGTGCAAAACACTACACCACTGAACAACAGGCATCAAATCTCAGTAGCATTTCCTGGCTACACTAAGCAGGAATGAAGACCCAATGACTTTTGAACGCTTACAGGAGTGGGAGAAGTTAGGACACAGACCCCACAAGGAGCCTTCCATGGTGAAGCAAAACCAGGTCTGAGGCTTTTGGTGCGTATCTAGCGGAATATCCATCCCTCTTTAAAGGGGTCCTCTGGTTCTGTGTCAACAGGCTGAAGGGGAAGAACACCAACCGGCTGTCGCTGAGGTTTGTGGACCCAGAGCTTGAGACCCGCTACTCTGTGGAGAAGGAGAAGCAGAGCGGAGCTGCCTTCTGCTGCTCCTGTGTGGTTCTCCTCTGCACTACTTTCATGGAGGCTCTCCTTGACCCATGGTTAGCTCTTCTGCAGGATTTTCAACCTCATATTTTCTCTGCATCACAGATTTAGACCAACTTCGCTAAAGAGTTTCTGCTTGTTTTGTTACAGGATGATGGCCAACTATGTCACGTTTGCAGTGGGGGAGGTTCTGCTGCTCATCCTGACCGTCTGCTCACTTGCTGCCATCTTCCCTCGAGTACGTTCATTCTGCATGTTCTCCTCAGGTTTTTCCTGGGTCTCCTTAGGTTTATCCAGGTGCCCTTCAGGTGTGTTGAGACATCATTGAATGCACTCCAGTGGATAAAGTGTTTTGTGTATTCTTGACAAAAGCGATGTTTGTCTTTCACCGTTGTGAGGTGACGGTTTTAAGGTCAGGTTAACGTCATTGTGTTAACTTTGTAGTGGAATAATTGTTTGGAGGGGCTTTCTTCAGCTTTTTGCTGGAGAAAGCTGTTAGTTCCTAATATATAGACAAAGAAGATTTTATCTTTTTCCATTTGTCATTTTCTTTTTCCGTTCAGTTTGATGGCTGATGAGGCTGCAAGGCTCAACAGGTTGTTTTTGAGGTTCTCCTAGATTTCTCTAGGTTCTCCCAAGGTTCATATCCTTTCACTGATCCACTCACCTTAGCAGGTATGATGGCTGATGGGAGCTTTCATGTTACAAATGCAGCTTATTGGGTGGTAGTCAGATGGGCAACCCTTGTTTGCTGATCAGGTTTGTTGAACCTTCTCCAGTCATTCAGGATAGCTCTCATTCATTCCCAGTTTCATCAGTTACACTGCCAAACCCTCCTGGAGGGCAGTTGGCTTCTTTAGTCAGTATGCATGAACCACATCTGAGCTTGGTGCTACAACATCAGCTCTTCTCCATCTTAGACATCACATTTCTGGATGAGAAGAGAAGGTTCATGTTGAGGTGCACATCACAAAATAAAAGCATCGAAATTAACAATTAAAAAAGTAATATGATTTAAATATTTTTTAAAATTTTAAACAAGATAATGAGAGAAGAGTGCAGTTTTCATATTTTGCAATATTATCTCAAAGTTCTACAAAGCTTAAAACATCAAAACGAATGCACGAAAAAGCTTTTATGAAAAAAAAGGACCTTCAAGCTCCTTTTCTGGAAGCATTTCCACAGATCAGCAACAGCAGAGCAAAAAGCTTGGTCACTTCTGATCCTGAGTTTTGGTCTGGGGATCTGCAGGAGGTTGTGACAAATAGAACAAAGATTATGAGAGTGTTTGCTTCTCGTCTGTGAATGCAATCAAAGGTTAAAAAGATCCATTTAGGGTTGAACCTTGGAAGAAGGCCAGTGAATGTTTTTAGACAGGTGGGATATTTTCAGGTTTCCCCTCTCCTCAAGGTTTAGGCTGAGCTGTTTTGAATTAAGTCATGTTTCTGAAGTATGACAAACACTTTAACTGGCTTTTCTGTGTACTAATGAGTGTGTGTGTATGTTCTGTCTGTAGTAAGCAGGAGTAAATGTATAGAGAGGGAGTCCTTTGAATGTACAGAGTTTGTCATCATGCCAGCAGACAACAGGTTTTAAAATCAAACTACCTCTGTGTCAGGTATATCCCAAGAAGCTAGTGACTTTCTCCACCTGGATTGACCACACCCGCTGGGCTCGAAACACCTGGGCCATGGCGGCCATCTTCATCCTCAGCACGGCTGACACCATTGACATGGTGAGCTGATGTTCTTTAGGATGTGCAGCGCCTGCAGGCACTGAAGATGATCTGTTGTAACGCTCAAAAGAACATGAATGGTCTCATTTGAATTGTTACATTTACCATTTACTCACCATGTTAGGCCAACCAATAAAACAAAAGAAAACGTTCACACGGGAAAACACCATACAAAGTCAATACCTGTAGATGGGGCAGAAATGCTCCTATTATTATATAACAGAAACAAAAAAATCCCCTTTGAAAGACTGTTTTGGTCAGCAAATAAAAAAACAAAACAGAATGTAATATTCATTAACCCCGAGAATTGCCCGTTTTCCTAAAATCCAAGTCCCACAGTCAACAATTTTACAGTCCACTCCTTAGCTGATGTCTGAAAAAATAGGATCCGTCAGGAAAAAACAATCCATCAAAAAAATGAACAAAGTCCCAATCTTAACATGGTACCATGACTTTAAAAAATATATACAAAAAAAAACCAATAAGGGTTGGTCCCACCGCTTCCAGGCGTTTTACGACGACCGCGTCCTTGGCTGCGCTCCTCACGTCCAGAACAACCTCCAGGAAAGCCGATCCATGCCAAAACCGTGGACAGGCCGAAGAAACTAAGTGAAGTGCCTCCCACTGTCCTTCCAAATTAGGCAGGTGATGAAGAGAAATCAAACTGAAGCTGCTGCCGACTTTGTGCGTCTGACGCCGGCACACCCTTTCTCTCTCCCAATCCTCTCATTCAGCTCCATTCAAATACTTTTTGGTCTCCTCCCCATTGCCACATCAACCAATCACCAGTTCCTTTGATCGTGGCGCCATACATATAAATTACAGGCAGTGCATTCACAGGATTTCATTGTGGTTTTCCTTATTTACTTTTTTTCTTTTACACTTTGCTCTCCCGTTGAGCAACTGACCATTTAGCTTTTACTTTTTTCTTATTTGCACTTTTCATTCATTTCAATGTATTTCAATGTGCTGGTGTCACACTGTATCCATGCAGCTGAGCTGTGGACCTCCAGAATCAGATCCTCGCAGCACCACGCCGCCTCCCTCCTCCTCTGGACGCTCCAGCCTGGAAGGCTGCTGGAACAATCCTAAATATTACAGCTATGTGGCGGTTCTGGCTCTGATGGCCACCACCATGCTGGTCCAGGTCAGCCACATGGTCAAGCTCACCCTGATGCTGCTGATCACAGTGTCAACAGGCGCCGTGAACATCTACAGCTGGAGGAGCATCTTCGACCGCTACGATGCCGTCCGCTTTAAGGAGTACAGGTGACGAGCTCTGCTCTAGCTTGGAGGTTGCAAAAACGATGACCTTCTGCTCTGGTGGGGCATCAATGTGCCGCTATGAACCAGAAGAGTTTGAGACTGCAGCAGGAGTCGCCGCAGACCTTTCAACACGCTTCTGTTATTCGTTGCAGGTCGGCCCTGGTCCCCTCCAAAGTCAGTGTTACAGTTATGATCTTCGTCATGATGATCAGCTTCTATTATTTTTCCAGACATGTAAGTGATGGAGCACACACTGATGACACTTGTGTAGTTGTGTTGTTGGTGCTAAAGGAACCCTGAGGAGTGTTGCTCTTCCTCTACCTGTTAACTCTTCTCTACACACCATCAGTTAGGTGCCGTATACAAACCGTCCAGATTAAACAACAGACACTTTCAAGGGTTTTTATATCTTACTGGAGTATTCTTGTTTACATCTGATATGTTTATTTGTTATTCTATCTACATGCTTATTTTTCTGCTTTGAGTTTTCGCCGGTCTTTAGGCTAGGTTATCTGAAGACAGTGACAGGATTTTACTTTTACTGACATTCTCAGTGTTGCAGGTCAAGTCCTGCTTCAGGCATAGACCACGTGTCCTGCTCCTCTCCTAAGCACATGCGAACATTTGTCCCTGTTGGCTGAAGGTGGAGAAGCTAGCTCGCACTCTTTTCCTGTGGAAGATTGAGGTCCACGAGCAGAAGGAGAAAGTTTACGAAATGCGGCGCTGGAACGAAGCCCTTGTGACCAACATGCTGCCGGAGCACGTGGCTCGACACTTCCTGGGCTCCAAGAAGAGGGATGAGGTGAGATCTTCGGCGCTGCGTGGGTTTGTGACACTTTCAGGCCTCCCCCAAAGTCACGTGGGCTTTACGGACAGAACACGACCGGATAAACACACCTCTTCTCAAAAAGCCTCGTGGTGTGGCTGTTGGTAAGCCTGAAGTTCATAGAACAGAATCTCATTGATGGACTTCAGCATGAACACAAGCTGAAATGAAGCTCTTGGGTTTGTCATGTTCTGACCCTTCTGGAAAGCCAATAACAGACTTGTCTGTTTTCCTCTTACTCTCTCGAGAAGGATGTTTTATAACCTTCATCATCATCATTAGTGATGAAGACTAGTTGCTCTGCAGGCCTGGTGAGCTGAAGCAGTTAGACATGAGAAGTGCTGACGGTGAAAATCTAAGATCCAACAGAGACCGGTGCACCTTTAAAAGGGCTACACCCACCTTTGTCAGACAGAAGGAAGGCGCACATGCTCACCTGTACACCATCTGTACACTTCTGTGTACCAGAGAAGTGAATATGCTGTCGTCCAGTGGCAAACTGTGTTTTAATTTAACTTCAAAGGTTAAAAACATCATTCAAGTTAAAAACATCATTCAGTGATAATGGTTAATAATTTTCTAAAGGGTGGTGAAAAATGAACACATCTGTTCACGATTGTGTTGTCATACTTGTCTGTGTATGTCTTGTCCAAATATGTGGTGTAATACTTCTTCTAGTCTTTAATTAACTTTATTTCTCTCATGGAAAACCTTCTTGTGTTTTAAGCAGGATTCTGTGGCAAACCTGAGCGCAAAACCACTGACATTTGGAAGCACACCTTTACGGCTGTTTTCTGCAGCATACATTACAGAGCCTTGCGAAAGGGTTCGGCTCCCTTGAACTTTTTGCCACATTTCAGGCATAAAGAGATAAAACTGTGATTTTTTGTGAAGAATCAACAACAAGTGGGACACAATCATGAAGTGGAATTAAATTTATTGGATATTTCAAACATTTTTAACAAATGAAGTGAAATATTGGGCGTGTAAAATTATTCAGCCCCTTTCCTTTCAGTGCAGCAAACTCTCTCCAGGTGTTCAGTGAGGATCTCTGAATGATCCAATGTTGACCTTAATGACTAATGTATATCTTTATGTTTCCAGCCTGAAATGTAGCAAAAGGTTGAAAAGTTCAAGAGGGCAGAATACTTTCAAGAGGCACTGTGCCTTTGAGAATGAGGCCTGGATGCTGCTGGGATCATCCACACAGTAAATGCTATGGATACTTCTACTGCACTGTTTCAGGAGCTGTACAGCCAATCCTATGATGAAATTGGAGTCATGTTCGCCTCGATCCCAAACTTTTCTGACTTCTACACCGAGGAGAGCATCAACAACGGAGGCATCGAGTGCTTACGCTTCCTGAATGAGATCATCTCAGACTTTGACAGCGTACGTTCATCCTCTTTCTGTTTGCTTTTCGTTAAAGCACCCCTGTTTCCTCTGTAATGCTTTGAAATGAACAACAGTTCTGTGCAAAAGTGATTCTCTGTGCCTGAAATCCCACCCTAACCCCTAACTACTACTAAAAACTAGATAGTGTGGGACTTTGTAGTGCCCTGGATTTTAAAAGCAATTCAAGCACCATGCTCACTATTTATTTTTTTTAATGAGGAATATGACATCATTGATTTCACAAAGATAAAATCTAATTGATAGGAGCGTTTTGTGATGATCATTTTTGAATCCACTCTCTTCTGAAGATAAAAACGTTGATGGTTTATTAAAAAATATCTTTATTTGGCAAAAATTGTTTGAACGCAATGCATTTTGGTCTATATTCACCAATCTAGTGAGCATCGATGCACACCCCTGTTTTTTGCAGAGCCTTCTGGGAAATTTCTAAGGCCCTTGTTTTTGGAATTGTAGATTCAGACAGCCCTACAAAATGGGGAACGCCCTATATAGTGCACTATAGTGAGTAGTGAAGGAATTCGGACACACAATTGGTCTTTTTTCTCTCACCCTTTTACTCCAGGTTTTGCTTCCAGAGGTCAAAAGATTGTGAAATGTTTCTTTTTGTGGAGGAGTAGATTTGGGACAAATGTGTTGAAAGCTGAGTTGAAAGTAGTTTAACCACCAAAACTTTTTCTCTGAGAATTTTCAGGAAGAGTCCCATTTACCGGTAATTTAAACTAGAAATATTCTCATTTGCATAAACTGTTGACTCTCCGACTGAAACATTTGAGTTTCAGCTGCACTAGTGAAGCTGCACATCAAGGTGTCAGTGCTCAGACCCAACCTGCACAGAAATCAGCTCCTTGTGACGCGTTGGGGTGCATGTAGGCTTCAGCAGCACCCCACCCACCCTGGTCTCTAGTCTCTGTTCTTTGTGCATGTTTTAAAGAAAAAAAAAATCTCTTCTGAGTCATAACTCGGGCTTCATTGTTGGCTAACTCCATCTAAGTGACCGTTTACCTCTTCCCCTCTCAGTTGCTGGATGAGATTCAGTTTCGCTGTATCACAAAGATCAAGACTATTGGTAGCACCTACATGGCAGCATCAGGAGTGACGCCAGACGTCACCAACGGCTACAACTGTGTGAAGGTCAGCACGTCACATGACCTTAATGACATAAAGACTGGTCTTTGTTGAGCTGCTGGTGAGAACTTTCAGCTCCGTTGTGTGTTGCAGTTTTTGTGTTTGCTTTCCTTCTTTTGTTTTCCTGCAACCGCTGGTCAGATGAGCCATGCTGACATTGAAAGGTTTGTGTCCTGCAGAAGGAGGAGCAGTCTGACAGGGAGCGCTGGCAGCACCTTGCAGACCTGGCAGACTTTGCCCTGGCCATGAAGGTCACGCTCATGAACATCAACTACCAGTCGTTCAATAACTTCATGCTGCGCATAGGTATGCACCACTTTCTCTGCTACACACTTATGCTTCAACGTAGAACTGGATAGTTCAGGTCAAATCACTGACTGTTTTCTTTATGGGTATGATCCACTTCTGACTCAGTTTGATCCGGGAAAAATCCACATTTAATGCAGCTAAAATCCAGTTTTCACCGCTAACGCCATGTGTTAGACTGGGGGCGGAGCTGGCAGAGCAGACTCTTCCTGGAAGGGGCTGTTCTCACTTTCATACGTCACAATGTGAGAACCAACTCGTTTTTGTTGGTTGGAAGGGACTGGTGCTCTGAGAATAGGCTTTTAGAGGAATAGTCAGAAATGTGTGAATGGATCAAAATATCACTCTTGGGTTTCTTTTCGAGAGGAATTAATATTATCATACACTTAAAAGCTCAAAATTTGATTTTGCATGATATGGGCCCCATTAAAGGAGGACACTGATGAAAAAGAAGTCCAGTGTTTTTCTTTATTCAAGTAGTGGTGAATCAGACAGATAGAAAATGCAGCTTGAAAAAGCTTGTAGTAGTTACAGAAAAGCTACAATTGGTGCTCTTTTCCAATTCTGTTGCATCCACTTGTAGACAAATAGTTGAATGTATGTCTTTGTTTTCCTCGTCTGAGCTGGAATCGGACTCTAAACTGTACGAGTGTACGACAACCCCATGCTGCTGCATGGAATTAGGCACCTCCCCTCTTGGTTTAATTCCACCTTAGACATGTAGAACCCTTTGTGGGGGGGTGTTTGGACATCACTGTGAGCAATCAGGCGATGTCCTCTCAGTGCCCTACCCACCAGTTTTAATTGCACCCTACACACCCCCTTACGCCTCAACAATATACACTCCAACACGCACACACAAACAAACAGCACATACAGTACATTACACAAGGAAGGAGGGACATCTGATCATCTGTCCCCTGCCCCATCCCTGGTGGAGGGAACTGGGCCCTCAGCAACGACAGCAGCGTCCCTTGGGGGCTGGCTTCCTGGGCCGGGCGGACCTCTCTCCACACAGGGAGAGGGATCCCTGAGTTCTCTGGCGGGACCATGAACTGGGGGTCACATCACTTCTTAGCCGGGGGGTGTCCGTCTCCCTGTGGTGCGGTTTTGGTCCTTGTCCTCAAGCGCTGGCCCCTCCAAAAAATTGAACTGTGGGTGATTCTGGTAAGGCCGTGTTTACTATGTTCTTCAGGGACCCTCACCTCTCTTGGCCGTGCTCCTCATGGGCAGAGGTTGGCGGCTCCTGTCTTGCTCTCTCCCCGACCTCCCGTGGGGTGGGTGGGTGGTTTCTTGGAGCGTGGAGTGTATCTCCCATTGGCTCTTGCAAGGGGTTGGGGAAGGGGGATGCCTGGAACCAGATGCTGGTAAGAATCTGGGGGGGCTCTCCGAGGGTGGGGTCCCTGTCAGGGTGGAGGGCTATCTTCCTGGTTGGCCTGCGGTCTGCACTCTCCGTGCTCCTGTACCTCCCTGCTCTTCGGGGTTGGGGGCCTCTGCGGTGGCCCTGCTAGCCCTGGTCTGGTGTCTGGCTGGATTCCCTCTATTTGCTAAACTATGCCAATTTTCGGGGGGGCCCTGCCCACTGCTACCACGTGGCGGATGTCTTGGTGTGGGGACGGCTGGGCACTCTCCCTCTTTTTACATCCAATCATCCACCTGAGCAGAACATAAACAGCCACCTAAGCACAGGTGTCAGCTCACCTTTGCACAAATACCATGTGTGACTGAATTAAATGCTTTACATGTGTTTGTTTGTATGTACAGTGGGGAAAATAAATATTGAACACGTCATCATTTCTCTCAAAAAACATATTTTTAATCGAGCTATTGACATGAAATTTTCACCAGATGTCGGCATCAACCCAAGTAATGCACACATAGAAAGAATTCCAAACAATTATGTCCATAAATGAAGTTATGTGTAATAAAGTGAAATGGCACATGGAATAAGTATTGAACACATGAAGAAAAGGAGGGGTAAAAAGGTGTGGCAAGCCAAGAAAGCAGCTGGAGTTTATCAGTATTCAGAAGGTTAACCTGCCCCCTATTAGTGCAAAGTAATATCAGCTGGTATAGTCCTGTTTAAAAAGGTTTCTCACCAGCAAGGTGTTAGACAAGAAGCATTGCATGATGGGTAAAAGCAAAGAGCTGTCCAAAGACCTACGCAACCTTATTGTTGCGAAACACACTGAAGGCGTTGGTTACAGGAGCATTTCTAAACTTCTGAAAGATCCAGTGAGTACCATTGGGGCCATCATCAGGAAGTGGAAAGAACACGGCATTACCATAAACCTGCCACGGCCAGGTGCTCCTCGCAAGATTTCAGACAGAGGAGTCGGAACAATCATCAGAAGGGTTCTCCAACAGCCCAGGACCACTCGTGGAGAGCTTCAGAAAGACCTGGAATCAGCAGGTACCGTTGTTTCAAAGAAAACAATAAGTAATGCACTCAACCGCCATGGCCTCCATGCACGCACACCACGCAAGACTCCATTTTTGAAGAAGAAGCATGTTGAAGCTCGTTTGGAGTTTGCAACACAACATTTGGATAAACCCATGACATTCTGGAAGAAGATACTCTGGTCAAATGAGACCAAAATTGAACTCTTCGGATGTCATAAGACACAACATGTTTGGAGGAAAAATGGCACCGCACATCACCCCCAAAACACCATACCAACAGTCAAGTTTGGAGGTGGGAGCATCATGGCGTGGGGCTGTTTTTCAGCATGTGGTACTGGTAGACTTCATATCATTGAAGGAATAATGACTGGAGAAAAGTATGGAGACATTCTTGATCAGAATCTGCTGTCATCTGCCAGGCTGCTGAAGATGAAAAGAGGGTGGATCTTTCAGCAAGACAACAATCCCAAGCACACAGCCAAGGGAACACTCAACTGGTTGAAGAAAAAGAAAATAAAGCTGCTAGAATGGCCCAGTCAGTCACCAGACTTGAATCCAATTGAAAATCTTTGGAAAGAACTGAAGATCCGGGTTCACAGAAGAGACCCCCAGAACCTTGAAGATTTGAAGGCAGTTTATGTGGATGAATGGGCCAAAATCACACCTGAGCAATGTATTCGACTGGTTTCTCCATACAGGAGGCGTCTTGAGGCTGAAATCACCAACAAAGGTTTTTGCACTAAGTATTAAATAAATTTCAGTAAGCGTGTTCAATACTTATTCCCTGTGCCATTTCACTTTATTACACATAACTTCATTTATGGACATAAATGTTTGGAATTCTTTCTATGTGTGCATTACTTGGGTGGATGCCGACATCTGGTGAAAATTACCTGTCAATAGCTCGATTAGAAATATGTTTTTTGAGAGAAAGATTGACGTGTTCAATACTTATTTTCTTCGCTGTATATGTGTATGTGAGCTGTATTTGTGTTGACATGTATGATGATGACACTTGAGTATGTGTGTGTGGACAGGTCCCGCCTCTTTTGACTAACATTTACACCAGACAGTAATGATGATAAACGTGCAGCAGCTTGTCGCTCAATGAGTCGACTCCCCCTCCCCACCTCTGTAATCATCCTCCAGATTTCCTTAACTCCCCTTTTCCCCCTGTCTTCTGTGCCTTTACCCCCTGTCTCCAACATCCCTCCCTTCTTTCCTCTTCTTCCTTTCCGTCTGGTCCAACAACAAAAAAGATACAAAAGTAATCAATATGAATACAGTTTACTCTAAATTGCAAAAGAGGTTTATTCAAATATACACCTTGTGTGTCAGAAGATTCATAACTTCCTGAAAAGTCTGTCCAACACAAAGAGTCTTCAGCTCTCATGTGTTTGCTCAGCAAAGGACAAGTTAAAAAAAAAAGGTACAACTGAACAGCTCCAATATTGCTCGCCATTTTTATTGCTGTTAATGTTAGGTTTGTTGTGTGAAGGGCTGCAAGCTAGCGGGAGAGCTCATAAACAGAGAGCTCTGTTATAGTTATACAGTTATACTGTATGTGAGCCCTCTATGTGGGTGCCAAGGGTCCCGCCCATAACTCAGGTGGATTTCGAATCAACTCCTGCCGCTCTGCAGAAACTATGTCCCAGCAAATGACACAGTTTTTTTATGTTGGCTAAAAATGTCATAATTAAAAGACCACTGGGAACACTTTTACAATAGATAAAAAGATGATTGGAGTGGGACGTTAAGGTTTGTTTTAAGCTAATGTGCGATTTCCTCAGCAGCCAAGTAAACCGCCCCTAATACCTGTATACCTAATACATGCGGCCGTGGTGCAGCGGTAGGG